>JAKWJA010001840.1:0-245863 GCA_027704765.1 Solanum habrochaites | reverse complement strand
AGTCTACTATGAAAAGGATTCATCTAAAAAGTATTACCCTTTTCTACCCATGGTGACTTTTGTACTCATGCTCGTCCCCAATTTGGTGCTCAATACTACTCCTCCCAAAATATACTGACTCTTATGTTTTTAAAATATACTTCTTTTATAATTTGAGATTATTGCTCAAAACTTAGCTCAAAGACTATCTTGGAAATCTCAATTTCCTTCTTGTTTCATTTAGAAAGCTACTGCTCTTTTCTTAAAACTAGCCCGAAGGCTCTTTGAAAATCTCAATTTTCGTACTTGTTTAAATATGACAATATTTCTTTTAAAACCTCTTTGGGGAATACATTGCCCCCATATACTTCTTTGAAGAAAGAACTTCAACTCTTTACTCTTTACTTATCTTGAAATTTGAGTCTTAAAACAAAGTTAAAAACTTGCTAAAGACTCTTGAAAACTTTTAAGAACTTTGTTTTGACTTGCTTCTTGACTTTTAGACTTGACTCTTAACTTTTGAATTTTATCTTAACTTTTCTTGAATTGGATTATGGATTCAAGGTTCATGATCTCATGTTTATGGATGATTTCATGATGTTTAGATGTACCTTAGAGTGTTAGAATCAACTAGGAAACATAGGTACATCACTTAGGAACTAGTACGAAAAGGTGGGGGAAAATGAGAAGAAATGTGGCCCTGGCTCTCTAAGAGGCGTGAGGTTCCAACCCTCATCTTACAAAGAGCAGGCTAGGGTGCTCATGATGGCTCGGGGCCCCAAGGCCCTTCGGACATATATTGGTTTGTGGGGCTTTGTGAGGCACGATTCCCCAACCCCATTACTCAATTGTTCTCTAGTTTTCTCCTCCGTTTTTCATCTCTAAACCCTCTAAACTTCCATGGTTATTTCCCCCAAACACTTAGGATTTAGTACTATCAATATACAATAGATTCAACCCAAAATTATACCCGGTAACATGAATCAAACCATCAAGAAACTTTAACAATACAATCATAAAAAACTCAACGAATTTTCAATAATGTTCTTCAAGAACTCACTTTCTTAACATTCAAACAACTTAAATTCACTAAATTGAAACAAAAATTGGCGTGTGGATGAACTAACCCGACACTATGTGATCTCACATACTTTTTTAGGGATCACCCCCGACGAATTTCACGCGCAAAGTTGGAGCATTCTTGGCGATTCTTGTTCTCTCATCTTTTGTCTTCTTTTCTCTCTTCTCCAAGCCCTAGCGTGAATTCTATTTTTTTTTAAACTGAAAAAAGGTCTGGTTTTATCCCAATTTATTCCTTTAAAGGAATTAATTTAATTAGGTAAGGAAAATACAACTTTGCCCTTCCCAAATTCGGATTGGGCTTTCCTTAATCCAACAATCCAACTTTTGAAATACATAACTCACTCATCCGAACTCGAAATTGCGCGAACTCAGCAACGTTGAAAAAATTATTCTAAGGTCTTTACCACCATATCTGGAACTACACATAACTCATCTTGAGGTAGGAGTTATGATCATTTGAAGTTGACCAAAAACTCATTTTTTAACTTCCTTAAAATTTCCAGATTTTCTTATTTTTCCCGAAAAAAGTATTTTTCAGATGTTAAACTCTTTTAGAGTTGCGAGATGTTACAGTAATAAAAGTTAACGTGATTAATTGTTGGTGTGTGATATGTTGATAATAATTTGAAAGGCTTGTCGAACGATTGTGTTATTGTGAATTGTGCATTATTATGAAAATGGTCATCTAATTATTTATGTGAACATGTCATTTGCATTGTTCTGAGACATGGTATTGATAATTGTTATGTAAATTGATAAAGAATAAGAAATTAAAGAGAATGTACCATTTTGAGGGATGTGTTAAGCGTCGCGATGTATACTATATTTAAAGGGACGTATCGCGCGCCGCGATGTATTTGGAGAGATGTATATCGCGTCGCGATGGTTATTATTATCGAGGATCTTATCGAACTCCACGATGGATGCATGGATAGATATTTCCCCAATGGGTCCCAGACTGAGGGTCAGCAAGGGGGTATCACTAGGCCAGACATGCCTCATTATACTTGACATTGCACTCCATTGCATTCCACACATTTATCATTACTTAAGTTGATATTATATTTTGTGATCTTGTGAGTGTCTTTCTCTGGAACTTTGATTGATGAATAGTGAGGTTGTTGTTGAGGATATGTAATTGGTAAAGTGTTGTTGTTGAGTTATATGCTATATGAATGATGAACTGTTAGGTTGAGCTGGTTTTTGCAGGTTGTAATTGTGGAACTTTAATTGATGAATTGAACTTGTTGTTGAGGATATGTGACTGTTAGAATGTTGTTGTTGAGACATGTGCTTGTAAATTCTGAACTATTAGGTTGAGCTGATTTTTATGCAGCTTGTAGTTGTGGAGGTTTGGTTGGGATGGTAGGACTACCCGTATTCCATGCGTTAGCTTGTGATTAGAGGTTTACTTGCTGAGTAATGTGTGGTTTGATACTCACCACTTTCTTCTATAATTTTTTTTTGTAGGTTACTGGCCTAGACCTTTGTAATATATTCTCTTCTTTTTTGAGGCTTCTTGGAGATTTGTGAGGTAGTTGTTTGTCATCTCAACGGACCTTCTTACTCTTGTTCATGATCTTGTTCTACTCTAAAAACAATGTCATACGAGACTTATATTTTTTTGATTCAACTGTAATACTTTAGAGGCTTGTACGCGTGACAACCAGGTTTTGGGAGTATATTTAAGTGATTATGAATTTCCGCATTAATATAAAGTATGAGACTCTTATTTATAGGTTATTTTCCGCACTTATATTGGGATGGTTGAGTTTTAGGCTGACTCATCTTGGTGGGAAAAGATGAGTGCCATCACATCGATTCTTGGGTCGTGATATCTTCACTTCTTCTACTACTACTAAATTTAGTATTCTAATTGTACTTTACTGCGGTTGAGTAATTCATTGATACCGTGGTATTAATTAGGTATCGATACACCGGTGAGTAATATCATTCTATGTTGGGATGATATATTCTCTTAACCTCGGGTACTTGAGAGGAATAATTTCTTTAAGGGGACATTGTGCATTCAGGTGGACTCGGTTTTCCTTCTTTGAAAAAAATATTTTGTATATTTTTTCTAATATGTTTTTTATTCTATTTTCTCTACTAATTTAAATTTTTCTAGCTTTGAAAATACTCTTTAAACCTTATTGTTTCTTACCAAGTTCTTCAAAATTTTGTCTTAAGTATCTTAAGAATACAAGATGAACAACACTATATACTCTTAGTTCTCACCAATATATGATTGTTATAGAGTATTCTTTGGGTTTAAATAAATTTTCATTTGTGGAGTGACACATCTAAATATGTTTTCATTATTTTTACGTAGAGTAAATTAATTTTATGTAATCAAGTTTGTAACCTTCATGAACCACCAAACTCGAGGGGTGAGATTCACTGCAACCAATTATTCCACCTTTACTACTTGAGTTCAACAAGACTAACTAATTTTGAGTCTTCTAGTTTTCTCCCTTTATGAAAAAACTTTAGTTCTTGTAGTCGGTCTAAATATCTCTAAAGATGTTTGATAACTTTGGAAATTGCTTAATGTATCCTCACCTTCAAACAATCGAGTCCTTAACTTTCACATTCAGCTTCAGAATTTAAAGAAGATGATATTACTTTAAAATCACAAGATCAAAATGTTTTATTTTTTAAAATATTTTAAAATTTTGTGTCAAGTCAAAAACTAGAAAAATTGATTAAAATAGAGAAAACATGGATCAGTATTGGAATAGCATGAATGAAATGTTAGGAGATTTGAAGTATAGGTTGAGTTTTCATATACTTCATAAATGTGCATGCAAAATGTTAGAACTATTAAGTTTTTTTTTCCATCAGGGTCGAAATGATTATCTACCTCAAAATTGGACATTACAAGGTTGATTTAATTACAATAAGTACTTTATTCCATATACTGGTCGTGGTCATATATATAGGGATAAATATTAAGAAACAAATTTAGAAGTTATTGAAGCTTTATATATTATTATTCCATGAAAGATCGACCCATCATTATGTATTATGGAAAAAATGGTTTGCATGTGAATATATCTCGACAAAAGCCTAATAACATGTATTTTTGTTTATTATATATTTGACATAGTAGTGTTATTCTTCTAGTGTAAAAGTTGGTAAAGGAGGGGTATTGAGAAATAGATGATAGCTTTGTCATGATTTTTAAAGTTACATAAAATATGTATGGATGAAAGTTGAGATATAGAAATAATTATTCGTCAAAACAAATAAAATTGGCAACAATTTCTTTAAAAATTAAATTAAGAGTATATGATATAACTATAGCTTTCTGATCTAGGGAATTAATCAAGATACTCATGGAGCAGATTTCTTCTTTTTAGGCACCACAGACTTCTTTGTTGTTCTCTTCCTCTTTTCTTTCATAACCTCATAATCATTGATTGCTCTCATTCTTTGGGATCTATAAGGTCTTCTAGGGACGACTGCATTGCTTCCTCGTATCATAGGTCCTCTTGCTAGTGCTCGTGTAGATTCATCTTTTAATCGAATTGTCCTATAATAATTTAAAGTACCAAAATTTAATCACCAACAACAAAATAATAAATCAAATTGTAATAGTAAATTGAACTTAATTATTTTTAAACATGTAAGGCACAATTACCTGGACGTTGATGCAAGTTGGTGTGATTCTACAAGTTGTACAGTCTTGGTTGAATGACTTGTGATTTCTTGATCAACTTCTTGACTAAGCTCGACGGATCCACGGATCAATATCTATCAGAAAAAATATCACATTATATAGCTCTTAGCAAACTATAGTTAAGGCTCCTAATATAAACACTCAAAACACAAATGTAGATCCTTTCCATTCACTTAATTAATTATGTAATTACTTTGTAAGCATATTTTTTAAGATGAGACTATTCTAATATTAATATCTCAAGTGATAATAAATCACTAAACACGCCAATAGACCAACCTCATTGTCAGCAACACTTGTTAAACCACGGGATTTTGATGAATTACTTCCATCCGAATCGTCAGATATGATTATCAAATCTAGAAATCATTACAATAAAAGTTGAAAAAATAATGAGTTAGCATAAATTTGCAAAAAATCAAAATATTTCTTATTAAAAATACATTAAACTATTTAATTATATGGTGTTTTAGAATATTAAATGATAATCCCGTTTTCTATTCTCTTTAACATTATCTTTTTAAAATGGGGATATATCGAGTGAAACCTAATGAATTAGCAATTACACAAATTAAATGATTGTTTTATTGTTAGGCTTATATTTTTCACATTCTAAGATTGTTTGTTAAGATTTTGTAAAAAATTAAAAAATATGTGGTTCCAGAATAGAAAATCACCTAAGAAGTCTTGACCTTAGTAATTTCCTAAATACTACAAATTTGAATATATTTAAATCAATTTTAGATTATCAAACTCATCATGTCATTGTTCATGCATCTAATTATGTAATATGGGAGGTGGATATTGATCAAATATTTCGATGGTGCTCGTTTTTCTAATTATGAAGTGTGACTAAGTGATCCCCAACTCACCTTGGGCCTAGTGCCCAAGTGGTTTGGCCAATAGTAGGCCAAGAAATATTAAATGGTGATGTAGGCGAGAGTTTCGAAGAATACAAATAACCTCTCATTTTTTTCAGCTTTGATGAGCATCTGGAATGACTAGTGAATTTCAACTCTATTATACAACAAGTGGAACATTGGTCTTTGCAGCGTTAATGCTTTTTGCTGGTTGGTTTCGTTATCATAAAGCAGCATCAAAATTGGCTTGGTTTCAAGATATAAAATCTATATTGAATCACCATTTTCTCAAAAAATAAAAAGTCGATACAATGACAATTATATATAGTCTACTCGGGACTATCAGGATATATAAGATGAACAAAATTCGCAATAATAAGACTGCATATACGAAAATGAAAGAAAAATATATATGGAGCTCCTTCTATTTTATTTTTTTGTGATTTTAGTTTTTGATCAATATACACGACCATTCTAAGGATTTTTATGCTAAAAAATATACTGTGACAAAAAAAAATTATGTTACTTTTTTGTATAAAGTATACTGATTTTATTTAATCTCCTTAAATTTGTGGGTTTAAAAATCAGTACTCATTTTAATATTTTATGTTATTCTTTATATAAAGAATTATTAATTTCATTTAATTCCCTTAATCTTGTGAATTTGAAAATTAATACTCCTTTAATTCATCGTAAATATCAAATGTGAATAATTTTTTTTACTTGTAATAAACCTTTTGTTCATAAAAATTCAATGAAAAACAATGAGTGAAATAAGTATATTTTATGAGAACGTCTAAGTACACTTGATTACTATTAGTTTGAATTGTACATTAAACTTTTTTGAATGACTTAAAACTTGTTGCTAGTGTTAAATTTTCTTTAACTAGTCAATTTTGTGCAATACATTTATTTCATTTTCCCATTATTCTTAGGAAAAAATATTTATTTTGTTTTCGGATTATTCTTAACAACTAGGTTAAGTTATTTTTTAAATTATTCTATTGATGATTATTCTAAAAATAAAAAGCAATAATTTTGAATGTTTAATATGGTATTTAATTTTTTGTAAAAAGCATCTTATTTTCTAATTTTAAAATGTATTTTTTTTATATGAAAATATTAGGATAATCAAACAAAATTTTCTTATTTCTACACGATGATTTTTTGGATTTAGGATCAATGGTTCCTTATCATTTAAAAGGTGAAAATTTGTTATTTTCAAATCGAAGGAGTTGAATACTTATTTTTATACAATAACTTTTGGTTGACAAGTAAGATTTAAAGATTCACTCTCATTTAAAAGGGAAAGAAGACTCATTAATATTCATCAAGAAATTGTAAACCCTTGGAACAACAATCTCACTTGGTTAACCAAATTTTATTAGACATCTATTTCTTTTTTTTAAAAAAACTTAGATAATTTCAAAAATGAAATAAATAAACTTGAATACAACAACACATAATGAAATCATAACATTAGTTTCATAACTTATAATAGTTTTATAATAAAAACATTGAAGCATATAATAATTTGAAAAGCTAATGTTGATGAATTTACCTTGAATATTGTTGCTTTCACCCATGGATAAATTCATTTTCTGAATGAATTTTGTTAGCCTGATAAAAGATAAAAAAAAATTAATTAATTAATCTTGATAAGTTTAAGAAAAGAAATCTGTATACACAGATGTGTGTGTATATATATCCATGAAAACACCCATACCTTTCACAAGAAAATCTCAAATAGAAAAAAGTGAAAAGAGGTTCTTCCTTCACAAATTTTATAAGAATAGTAAGACAATAATTTCCATTATATTTTACTTACAGTTTTAATTAATTGTTAATAAAATACAATAAAAGAAAGTGACAATATTAATAAATGTCCTAAAATAAAAATATAAAATGATCTCATCTAAACATTAATTGTAACAAACCAAAATGGTTGTATGATAAATTAATTATAATATTTCTAGTTATGACGTTGTGGTGTGAACCTACAATAGAACAGTTGGATATCTATGATATAAAAAATATATCAAATTCTTATAATTAAAATTTGACAAAAAAATAAAAGTTGAACAATTTTTTAAAATTATATATACTTAATTTATGATGCCACAATTTATTGAAAAAAAAACTAAATATTATATTTTTACCAAGCGCTGACAAATCCCCTCACCCCCACCCCACCCACCCACCCCAATAGCACCACAAAAAAGATTTGAACATGTTTGGACTCTTAGCAATTTTGAATTATTATTTGAAGAACCATCCACACAAGCATTCATCGATCTCTTGTGGTGATAGAGTGTTTGATATACACTATAATTTTTGAATTTTTTCTTATATATATTTTTAAAATCTTGTGTATAATTTCGAGATTCGCCGATTAATGTAATATATTATGGTGTTGCAATTGAATACAAGCCTAAAGAAATTTTCTATCATCTTAATTGAGTTACTTGTATCAATATGATATAAAAACATATATATGCCTCTTTTTATCTCTTGCTACAACCCTCCCTACTATCATAAACTTGTACACACATCATCCACTTCTCTTCAACATGTTCAACACTTTTTTTCCCTTAAGATTTCTTCCACAAATTATATATTATCAAAGATACAATTGTTATTAATTCTAATGAACGATTAGTATTAAAATAAATAGTATAAAAATAAATATTAGTATTTAAGGTTGTACTAAATCATAGTCCTAGTAGGATTAGTACTCCTTAATCCTAGTCCTATAGGATTAGTCACTGCCTTCTCTATATCTCCTATATATATCCGCCCATGTATTCCCTTAACACGTCAATACAATCAATATCCTTATGGGTATCAGAGCAGGGGGGCTTTCGTCTCACTCGATGGGGGGACCCCCCAAAATTAAATTGCCCACGCACAGATGCTAAGCACTGGGCGTTGAGGTGGAGTTGTAAAGAATGACAAAAGTCAAAAACAGCGGTGATTTATGAGTGGGTGGACTCTTTTAAGGCTTGGGCACTCCTCCATCCTTTTTTTGTTCTCTCTTAGGGCACGGATCGTTCCCTCTCTTCTCTTGGGCGGCGGCAGCAATGACAACCGAGGTGGATCCTCTCGATTCACTTCCTTCTGACATTAACCTCCTTCTCAGCATCTATGCCCAGATTCCCGAAAACTTATCAAGACATAAATTACCCTACATGGAAAATCACCGTTCTTACAGCCCTGAGGCCAATTACCTCTCAAAAAAGTCGATCTGGAAAGCACAGAAACAGCCGCAGGCAGGTCATCACCGCCCGGACAATCAGAAAAAAAACCAATCGTCCCATGCCCGCCTGGAAAGCGTGGATGGCCCAGATCCGATCATGTTTGATTGCGGTTCATTCTCTCCCACGGTTCAGAAAAACGTAAGATTCCTACACAACTGCTTCAGGCCCTATGGACGACCCTCGCAGACACGCTATGAATCAATTCCACTCTCTTATTTTTCAATGAGTGATCATTCTCCACACAACTACAAAGGCACGAAACTATGGCGGAGATTTAGATGAGGTATCACCATCATCACAGCCTCGGACACTGTGAACGAATCATTCCCAAGAAGATCTCGTCATGTGCGGCGTTAGAGGGCTACCATTCAACTTACTCCTCCATTTAAACAGGCGCGTTCGCAATCAGTCAACCCCGTTGACCGGGACTACTCTCTCCTCGTGGACTAAAAAGTGAGAAAATTCAACGTGGATCTGGAGAGCCAAATTCTCTCGAGAAGCACTGTTTATGGAGGCCGTCCACAGCCTCAACCGCAAGCCAGAAAAATAGCGGGGGGGCGTGGTGGAGGCCGACCGGGGTGCCGCGGCGGCTCCGGCGAAGAAAAAACGCGGAGGCGCGGGCGCGGCGGGTCGGCAGGGCAGTCGTTCCGCCCGTAGACGGTCAGCAGCACGGCAACAACAAAAGCCTGCAAATTCTTCGCGCTTAGCACGGCGGGCAGTCAATTATTCCAGCGGAGGGCCAGGGCACATCGAGCGGGGATCGTCCAACTTGTCAAATCTGTCAGAAAACAGGGAAACACCGCTGTTCGTGCTGTTTCGGTATGAGAGAGAGCCGACATAGTGATAACCGTTGCCAATTATGCATTTCTCTCAAGCCGACCCTTCCTTACTGAATGGCTGTTGGATACAACCACATAATGGGCGCAACATGCACTGTTACTTCTGATCTATCAAAAACCTTCTTAACGCTCCAAATCCATATCATGGCTACAATGGTATTACTGTGGCAACGGTGAGTCCCTTATGATTTCTCACACTGGCACGGGTAACATTAAAACCCCCCACCGCTATCTTTCACCAGGTAACCTTACCCCGTCCCTTCTATTAAAACCAATCTCCTTGCAGTTCAACAATCACCAAGACAACCCTAATTTGCGTCATCTTGTTCACCTCTAATGATTTGTAGATCCTAGACAATACTACAAGAGGGGTGATTGTTTAGGGCCCTTATGAGCAGGTCGTGTACGTTCTTCCCGAGCACAAGTCGTTTGATCCACCAGTTTCAAAAAGCGTGCCTGTGGATCCGGGGGGCTCTTTAGAGGATGGCCACAGTCTGTGTGGACAGTCGTATGGGTCACCCGTCTACGTCAAATAATAAATTCTGTGAATGTCTTCAATTAGGGTGTGGCGTAAGTCATTGTAAAACCATGTGACCTCCTGTGCAAGTGCGTTTTCTCGCTCTCCGGCACGGAAAAAAAAATATCAAAAAAAAACGAATAAAACAACAAAAACAAAAAAAAACAACGCGCAGTCAAAGAAGGGGAAAAAAAAAAAAAAAATCGCAAAAAAAAAAAAAAAAAAACAAAAAATACGGGTCGCGCGAGAAACAAACGAGCGAGGCGAACGAAGAAAACAATAAAAAAAAGTACAAACAATAAAAAAAATAAAAACACCTAAACAAAGAGGGCGAAAAAGTAAAAAAAAAAAAAGTAGCAAAAAAGAAAAAACAAAATTAAATAAAAAAAAGCGAAAAAAAAAGAAAAATAAAAAAAAAAAAAAAAAAAACATCCAAAAAAGTCAAGAAAAAAAAAAAAAAAAAAAAAAAGAAAAAAAAAATAAAAAAGGTAAACGCGGCCGCGCGGTCGATCGGGCGTAAATAAAAAAAAAACAGAAAGCGAGAATAAGGAGAAAAAAAAAAAAAAATAAGCAGAAAAAAATCAAAAGAAAAATTCTGCAATAAAACAAAAAAAACAAAAAAGAAAAAAACAACACAAAAAAACAATAAAACAAAAAAAAACAAAAAAACAATAAAAAAAAAAAAAAAAAAAAAAAAAAAATCTCATAAAATGACATTTACTTATCTGAGAAGCGTAAAACTGCAACTTCAACCTTATTCATTTGACCTATGGGGTCCTAATGTTGTTGTTCACTTCATTTGCTGGTTTTTCGCTGTATATTTGTTTTTTGTGGATGATTTTACAAAATACATGGTTGTACCCACTAAAACACAAAATAACCAGGCATACACCACCTTGTCACTTTTGAAAAAATGGTCAAAACACAATTCAATTCTAATGGTTAAACTTTTTCGAGAAGGACAAGGAAAGGAATATGTAATACATCTTTGGACCAGTTTCTGCAATCCCTGGGGAGAATTAGAGCATCAAACCTTCTGTCCATACACTCCCGAACAGGAATGGGGTGGCTGAGAGTAAGTATCGCCATCTCATTGAACGGTGGTTACTCTCTTACATCCATCTATCACCTTGCTCCTTTTGGGTAGAAACTCTAGCCCACCGCCAACTACTCATTAACAGAATGCCCCAGTCACACCCTCTCCAACAAAAACCATATCAACTCCCTTTACCAAGAACTTCCCAATTATACAAACCTCAGCGTCTTTGGGTGTCTTTGCCTTAAGCCCTCAGAGTACTCAACAAATTTAAACACGATACGTCCTTGTATTTTTTTGGGCTATCATCCTTACCTCCAAGGGTTATCGCTTGTCGTGACCCACAAACTCATTAAAGCTCTACATATCTCATCATGTCAAATTTGCGAAAATGAATGTCCCTAGAGTCTATTCCTCCTCCACAAATACATTCATTCATGGGGTCGTTCCCCTTTTCCAACATACTACAGGGTCCCTCACCACCTTCCCCCAAACCTCCACCCACTACCAACCACCCATCAGCACCTTTCGACCGCCACCAAAATCACCCGCAACCCCACCCACAATCACAAACCAGCCCGAAACCACCCCATTACCCACAACATCTCCAGCCCGATCCGTTATGGGTCCTTTACCGGCCACCCCGATATTCACACACACCGTGGCCCCCCCCTAATAATCATTCCCATGTTGAACCCGTTGGCAAACGCGGTATTCTTTAAACCCAAAACCGTTCAGGATACCATACTACCAAAATACACCCCTTCCCGATAGTGAACCAACAGACCCTACTCTGTTGCTCTCAAAAAATGCTTATGGCCGTCATGCTATGGATGACGAGTTTAAGCTTTGAATGATCAGAAACTTGGGTTCTATGGACCTAAGCCCAGGGGGGCACCCAGTGGCTGTAAATGGGGTGTTTGTACAAAATTAAACACAATGCAGATGGCAGTATTCCAGGTACCAAGGCTCGTTTTGGTGATAAAGACTACAATCAGGAGTATGGCTGATTCTCCGAGGACATTTCACGTCCGTTATTCGGCAGGAAAAACCATTCGCCTGGGTACTGTCACTGCCCGTGCGCAACAATTGGCTCATCAATCAGTTGGTGTTCCATGATTTTCTGCATGGCATGGGTGATGAAAACTATCTACATGACGCAACCACCGGGCTATGTTGATCCCCGCTTCATCCAAACATGTTTGCAAAATCCAGAAGTCTCTGTATGGGCTCAAGCCAAGCCCCCCGTGCTTGGTACACACGTATGAATGGAAAGCGTTCCTCAGGGACTCGGCTTCACGTGTTGCGTACACGACACGAGTTTGTTTATCTCGGACATTCAGCACCACGTACAAATCATTCTTCTGTCTATGTAGATGAATCTCATTATTAACAGGGCTCATACGGCCAGCCTCATTCAGGATTTGTCACTCGAAGGCTATGCATACTAACTCAAAATGAAGGACTTGGCCCGTTACTTATTTTCTGGATGGAGGTTTCAGGACAGGGACAGCGGCTTCATTTGTTTCTTCATCAGTCAAATATGCTCGAGATCTGTTGCAGAAAGCTGGACCCCCTGGAACGGAAAAAATTGCACAGTCAAACAACACCGATGGCAGTTCTCTTCATATACGAATGAGCCGACACCCCCTTTGTCCGATATCACCCACTTCCGCAGTCTCATGGGATCTACAGTATCTGGACATTACCAGTCCTGACATCCAGTTGCTGTTCAAAAACGAGTTGCTCAGCGCATGCATCTAACAAGTTGATATGAAACATGATTTACCATTGTCTACTACAACGCATTCTCAGGTACATTTTTGCCACTATGGTTAGTGGTTTACTATTCGACCGGGGACTGGAGCTACGGGGTTCTCAGATTCAGAATTGGGCGAATGATAAAAAATGACAGAAAATTCTACATCGGGGGTTTCTCGTTTTTTTTTTGGGGCCGAACCTGACTCCTGGTGTACAAAAAAAAAACAACCCAAGGTTGCTATCGGTCCTCGACTGAGAGAATACAGCGGCCCTTGCTCTTCTTGCGGCTTGAGACCATGTGGGTCACCTATATTCTTCGCGAACTCCGCGCCACTCACACTGTTCTCTCTCTATGGTGACAAACAAATCAACCATCGTGTTGTGGGCAGAAGTCCTCCTAACACACCAGAATGAAGGGATGTTGATACCGATTGTTCTCTTTTGTTCGCGATGAAGTTCAAGGCCGGCACCAGATGTGCAGATGTACCCACTGAGTACAACGGCTGATATGTTCACCAAAGCCTCTCCCGAGCCGACAGGCACGGAATTAACCTCAGTTCCAAGTTTCCGTTCGCTTTCGCTCAGTTCACTGAGGGGGGATTAATAAAAAAAGATAGTATAAAAATAAATAGTATTAAAATAATATTAGGATTGACGGGGTTACTAACCTAGTCACTATTTAGGATTAGTACTCCTTAATCCTAGTCCTATTAGGAGTAGTACCTCCTCCTATATATCCTATATATCTCCCAGTATTCCATTAACCTCAAACAATCAATATTCCTTCAAATTCGTAAAAAAACACTAAACGGATTTATGTTTGTAAAAATATAGGGAAAAAGCTATGGAATTTGAAATAATTAGAAATGGATAGACAGTTCTTTTTACCATAATGTTAGTTATAACAACTTATCACTTTGTTAGTTAGATAAAGTTGTTATTAGTTAGTTAATGTGATGAAGAGCTATATATAACTCATTCATTGTACATGAACATTCAGATTTTTAAAATGAATGATATTACTCTTTCTTCTTCTTCTTAGCTTTCCCTTCTTCTTCTTAGCTTTCCCTTCTTCTAGTGAAGCTTTCTTCATTAACGAACACTTTATCAATGCATAAAGTCTGTGACCTCTATCAACTATCAAACTTGAGGGATGAGATTCACTGTAACCAATTATCCCACCTTTATTACTATTTAGGTTCAACAAGACTAACTAATTTTTTGAGTGATGTCTAGTTTATCTCAGTATGCAAAACTTTTAACTTGTATTAGTCGTCTAAATACCTCCGAGAGATATTTGAAAAAAATCGCTTAAGGTCTCCATCTCAAAACAAGAAAGTCTGAACTTCGTATACAACTTCAAAATCTTAAGCAAAGCGATCTCAATTTAAGATCAAAATATTTAAAAGTTTTTTCAACCTTATAAAACAGTATGTAAGGTTAAAAATTGAACAAACAAATTAAAACGGAAAGATTATTAGTATTAGAATAGCAACCATTTAATGTTAGGAGTTTCTTATTAGAGCATCTTCAATAAACAATATAATTAGACTATAGAAAACTATTTTCGATTTTCATTTAATACATCTTATTATATATATTGACTTTTTTTATTTTCAATTAATACACTACAATCTTCTTTCTCCGAGAATTAAAAGATCTTTTGGAGAGTAAAGCACAGTGAAAGCAATTTGAGAAGTGAAAGCATTTTTGAGATTGATCGATAAAAAGAATAAAGTAGGACAAACATATTGAGTATTATATATGTAAAAGTACTTTTAGATAATGACGGATATTAAATTTTTTATTAGAAATTCATTAAACTATTTATTTGGTTTTAAAATGTAAGGTAATAATATTTTTTATTTATGCTCTCTAGAACTACATATTTATGATCAAATGGGAAGTTGAAAACACAATTTCATAAATTAATTGGTTGTTTTATTTTGTGGCCTATTATGTCCGATATCTAAAATTTGCTTTTAGCAAAAATTTATATAAAATGTTCAAACTTGAACAATTTCGAGAAAGAGAAACAAAAATAAATGAAGTAGAAACATGACAATCTTTGGCTATTAATTTTACGTAAAGTAAATTAATATTATGTAATCAAGTTTGTGACCTCATCAACCACCAAACCTGAGGGACGATATTCACCACAACCAATTATCCCGCCTTTATTACTTGGGTTCAACAAGACTAATCAATTTGAGTCTTCTATAATTTTCTTTCTTTATGAAATTTTTTTAATTCTTGTAGTCGGTCTAAATATCTCTAAAGATGTTTGGATAACTTTGGAAATTACTTAATGTATCTTCACCTAGTATATATATATTAAAATACTTATACCTTTCACGAGAAAGAAATGAAAAA
Organism: Solanum habrochaites; assembly: GCA_027704765.1. Classification (NCBI taxonomy): domain Eukaryota; kingdom Viridiplantae; phylum Streptophyta; class Magnoliopsida; order Solanales; family Solanaceae; genus Solanum; species Solanum habrochaites. The sequence continues at coordinate 230,476 of JAKWJA010001840.1, read as the reverse complement.
AGTGAAATGTGTTATTTATAAAGAATAATATGAGTCAACTAGAGATTACAATAATTTTACATGATATTTTACTTATAGTTTTAATTGATTGTTAATAAAATACAATAAAAAGGTAGCAATATTAATAAATGTCCTAAATTAAAAATATAAAATGATCTCCTCCAAACATTAATTGTAACAAGCCAAAAAGGTTGCATGATAAATATGATAAATTAATTATAATATTTCTAGTTATGACTTTATGGTGTGAACCTACAATAGAACATTTAGATATCTATGATATAAAAAATATATTAAATTCTTATAATTAAAATTTAACGATAAAATAAAAGTTGACTAATTTTTTTTAAAATATATATATATATATATATTGAATTTGTGATGCCACAGTTTATAGAAAAAAAATTAAACACTGTATTATTATCAAGCGCGGACAACGTTCCCTCACCCCCACCCCACCCCAATAGCACCACAAAAAATATGTGAACATGTTTGGACTCTCAGCCCTTTTGAATTATTATTATTTATGAACATCCTCACAAGCGTTCATCGATCTTTTATGATGTAGAGTGTTTGATATAGACTACTACTTCTAAGCTATTTCTTATATACATTTTTTAAATATCGTGTACAACTCCAACACTCACCGATCAATGTAATATATTATGGTGTAACAGCTGAATACAAACCTAAAAAAATTATATTTCACCTAGTCTTATTCGATATAATTGTGTCAATATGGTATAAAAACATATATCTACCTCTTCTATCTCTTCTACTACCACAAGCATGTACATATAACCTTTCACCTTCATCAACTTCTCTTCAACATGTTCATCATTTTTTCTCTTAAGATTTCTTCTACAAATTATATATTATCGAAGATACAATAACTATTACTTTTACAAGTAAAAACCTTCAAGGTTATATTGATGCATTAAGTTTGTGATCTCGATCAACTATCAAACTTGAGGGACGAGATTCACCTTAACCAATTATCCCACCTTTATTACTACTTAGGTTCAACAGGACTAACTAATTTAAGTCTTCTAATTTTCTCCCTTTATGAAGAAACTTTAACTCTTGCAATCGGTTTAAATACCTCTAAAGATATTTGGAAAATCTTGGAAATCACTTATTATGTCCTCGACTTTAAACAAGCGAATCCTTAACCTATATATGCAACTCCAAATAAGCAAAACGATCTTAATTTAACATCACAAGATTTCAAAGTCTTTTTAACTTTCTTAAAAATTATGTCAAGTCAAAAATTGAACAAGTAAATTAAAGCGAAAAGAGTATTAGTATTGGAATAGCAACAACTCAATGTTAGGAGTTTCTTATTAGAGCATCTTTAATAAACAATATAATTAGACTATAAAAAGTGATTTCCAATTAATACACCTTATATATATATATATATTGACTTTTTCTATTTTCAAAATAAGTATTTTATTCTATACTAGTCATATCATATATGGGTGATAGATCCATATTAGTTAGAAAGGAATATAGAAGTTATTGAAACATTTAGATATTGTTCCATGAAAGACCGGCCTCGTTACGTGTTAGGAAAAAGATGATTGGTATGTTAACAAATTTCGACAATAACATTGTAATAACATGTATATATACTTATTATAAAGTTAGAGAGTAAAGTACACTGAAAGCAATTTCAGCATTTTTGAGATTGATCACTAGAAAAAATAAAGTAAGACAAATATATTGAGTATTATATATGCAAAAGAACTTTTAGATAACGATATATATAGATATAGATACTAAAATTTGACAGAAACGTAGTAAAAACGACATGATCCTATATAGAGATGGATCTGCACTTAAAGATATGACATTGAGCTTGTCAGTAATTTTGATTCAAACTTTATGTCTTTGTGAAATAATTCACTGACGAAAATCTCTATTAAGCAATCCAATAAGATATTCATGGAGCAAGTTTCTTCCTTGATGATCTTTTTGTACTCTTCCTCCTTTTCTTCATAATTACATCTTTCACAGCTCTTATCATTAGAGGCCTTATATGTGTATTTTTGGGGCTTACTACACATTGTCTGAATATTTCTGCACCTTTAACTGAAGTTGGTGAAGATATTTTCTTTTCTTCATCATTTCTATAATTAACAAAGAAAAAAAAATGTTAACTATGATTTATTATAAGATATATATATTACTATATATTATATATATATATATATATATTGAAAGCACAATTATACCTGTTGGTGAACCAATTGGCTGCAGAGTCTTGATTGAATGACTTGTAACGTCTTTCAAGTCATCAAATTTTTGGCTTAATTCAACGAATGGGAGAGATAACTATCAAAATAAATATAATATATTCTTAGCTATTTGTAAACTAAAGGACTCCTTAATTAATACCGTCAAACTCATATATAATTCTTTCATTCACTTAACTAGCACATAATATTGGAAAATTACGTGGCTAAGCAAACTTATATTATTTAATTACTCATCATAGTTATAATTTGCTATAATTATCACTCAGACTAACATTATTCCATTAATAAGTGGGCTACTATCGAAGTTTTTATAATTAGTTGTGTGTATATGTATAAATCCCCAGGATATACAAATAAATAGTATAATATATAATTTTTTAACCTATATACATATATGATTCGCTCGGTCTCTCCCACTCACTGGCCCCTACTTTCGCTCGCCTCGCTCCTTCCTCTCTCATATCGCTCGCCTCTCTCCTCCCTCTCCCAATCTCGCTTGATTTATTACAAATGTAAAGGTATAATATATAGTTGTATACAATGAGTATACTATACAATTAACCTCTCTCAAATCTCTGCCCTCTCTAGCGCGAATACTCTCCCACTATATCATTGCTCGCGCGCCTCTCTCCTTCCCTTCCCAATTCCCTTAGCTATATATACCAAAATACATATGGATAAAGAGACAGAGTAGCGAACCAAGGATCCATAGAACAAGGAACGGGGCGCCCACGCGGGTGCCCCCTGCGCGCTCCCCTCTGCTTCTCTCTCACAGTCTGCACTTGCCTCTCTCCCCATATAAACCATATAGCTTACAATTGTATTTATCAAACTATAGCGTATAAAAAAAATAATTAATTATTTTTAAGTGGCTAATATGAAAGTTTTCCATATTAATTAGTAAATAAATTTAAATAGTCTAAAGGGAAGTACCAAAAAGCTCAAGTCATAATATCTAATTAAATACTCCAATATACTTACAATATTGTCACCAACCTTTGTCAACCCATGAGTTTTCGATGAATCACCTCCTTCAGAATTTTTAGTGGAATCTAATAATCAACATAATGAAAAAAAATCAAAATTTTGTAAGAGATTATCACAACATTTCTTACTAGGAATTAATTAAACCTTTATTTGTTTTTTAAAATATAAAGTTATGATATTTTTTATTTATGCTCTTTAGAACTACATGTTTATATGATCAAATGTGAAGTGGAAAACATAATTACATAAATTAATTGGTTGTTTTATTTTATGGCCTATTATGTCCAATATCTAAAATTTGCTTAGCAAAAATTTGTATAAAATGTTAAAACATGAACAATTTCAAGAAAGTGAAACATTACAATCTTCGGCTAAAAGAGAAGTTCATAAATTCTACAAATTAGTTAGAGCTAATTTAAGATATTTTATAGAGATTTCTCTATTATATATCATATGAAAATGAAAGTAAAATACCTATCGAGCTCTTTTTATTTTATGTTATATATATACTCTTAGTTCTCACCAATATGTAATTATTATGGAGGATTCTTTAAGTTAAATAAACGTGGTTTGTGGAGTAACGCGCAATAAATATGTTTTCATTACTTTTACGTACGTAGAATAAATTGATTTTGATTGTTAACCAAGGAAAATAATTCGTAGTAAAAACAAGATACACTTGGACCAAAAAAATTCGTGCTCAAAATATTTTTATTTTCGAGCGCTTTTTCCTTTTGAATATGGAAATATATAAACCACTAAAAAGGGGTATTATTTTCCCAAACCCAAAGGGTTAGACAAAGCAATCCAGTGGAATTTGTTCATTTCTCTCTGATAATTCTTTTTCATCGATATAAGATTTAGAATTTATACTATGTATTATTTTTTTGGACCTAAAGTTTGGATTTTGTATATTTTAATATTTTCATTCACCTAGCAACCACCAAACAACAAATAATTTCATCAAAAAATCGTACATCCTTAGAATCATAAAATATCAGATATCTGATTTATTAAAAAGAAAAACATAACTTGTTCACAAGATTATAATAAACAAACAAAATTAAATTTAACACAATGAAGAGAATCATGACATTTATTCCACAAACTCAAAAGAATTTTATATTAAATAAATAAAGCTTATATTGATTTAAAGACAAGTGTTGATTAGTTTACCTTGAACAGTATCTCTATCACCCTCAAATGAACTCATTTTCAAATGAATTTTTTTGTCCTGATAAAACACCACAAAGATTTAGTTAAACTTTATTATATTGAAAAAATAACTTTAGTGAATGGAGAAAAATGACATGAACTACCTCCTGATTTTATAGTGAAACTATTATATGTGTACCTATGAATATAATGATTTTAACTAGACATGTTTATGGTATTAATTGTCATGAAATACAATAAAATTAAAAGCATATTCATAATAAATGTCTTAAGCTTAAAATAAAAGAGGAAATTCATCTAAGTTATGGCTAAATATTTATAAACTTTTGGTTCGGTGAAACATTTTTTTTTTTTTTATATTGGAAAATTCTTGTTAATAACCCAAATTGGCCTTCTTATTGTTGTTATGGAATATATGCAATAATTGTAATTAAAACTCGACATAAAATGTAAAAGTTGACTCAATTTCTTGATAAGTGTTTATTTTAAATTTATTTATACTTAATTTGTTATGCCACAATTTATGGGAATTCTCTAAAAATAATTATGGAAGCAATTATTCAAACAAACAGTCGAAGAATATAAGAGACCTGATCAATTACATGTTGGAAACAAACAAGGTTTGTCAATTCTGACTGCTGCGATCCGTGGTTCGAATTTAGTTAAATTTTAATTTAGGCTTTAAATATCAAGTGATAAATTAAAAAAAAAAACTACATAAATAGGCCATAAACTTAAAAGTTACATGTTCCATATTCCCCAATACCAAAAAAATCAAGATGTATTATTTCTCTCTCAAAAATATATATATATATATAATAGATATCTATATATATTAGATAGATATATATATATATAATATATAGAATATATATATAATATATATATATATATATTATAGTCTATACACCCAATGTATTAGGCTGATTAATTTTTGGTTAACTGATACTAAATCAGTATCACATATTGATAATTTCGTTGAACTAATACTATTATAGTATCATTGACTAATGAGTAATTTCTAAACGAGAAATCTTAATGATGCCAATACAGTACATATATGATACTGATTAGTCTAAGTTAAACAAAATTAATTGAAGGGTTGTATATTTAGAGGGTATAAATATAAAAGAATATATATTTGTAATTATTGTTTTTATAAAGTATTTGCTTAATTTCCCCAAAAATAAATTCTATCACAGTAGAAGAACTAAGAACACATTAGCCTAGCAAAATTAATTAGGTCTTAATTAAGACTATTTTAGTCCACAATTTTTCATTAAATGGTGAATAAGGGTAAAAATTTAAACAACCCACGCATGGTTAGAAGAGTAAAATGTAGAGTACCCCTAAGGGATAGTCCAGGCGGAAAAAAAAATTGTTATTTCCCCATAATTTAATACCTACAATTAGATCCAAACTTGTCATTGTAGTAGTCCATTAATTTTGATAGATTTTGCAAATCATATGCTTTTCATCATCTAAAATAAGCGACTATATATGCTTGCATTATTTTTTTACACTAATAAATACTTCATATTAAGTGAATTTGTGGAGCTTTATTTGTTGTTCAAAATAATTAAATTATTTAAAAATTCAAATTAAATATTTAAATATTTTTCTATATTTGCCTTTTCCATTCATGAAGTTTTATATTTTCTAAAAATAAATTATACTACTTACAAAGTTATATTTATAATTTCATAAAAGGACAATAATTAAAAATATAGTTTAAATTATATCCTTAAAAGTTTTTCTTAATAGGTGTTCATTAGGGAACATATTTTTGATATACATATAATTAAAGCCAATTTTAGGCTGCATTTTGACTTTGGGATATGACTTAAAGTTAAACCATTCCATTTGAGGTAATTCAACTAATACCGCTTTTATTGAAGACAAATAATGCCTAAAAGTGCACACTACATTTTTCAGATTTATCTCTCTTAAATTTTCCTATAACAATTACATAAACCTCAAATTTGTATACCTTCATTCCCCATTCCAAATTGTATCAAAAAATGATTTTCTCAGTAACTTAAAAGCAATGGAACTTCAGCAAATTGTGCTAAAAGGACCATAAATTAATATGTCATTCATGACTTGATTTGAACATAGGCTGCACTAAATGGAGGCATAGCCAACGGGACAGCAAATAGAGCAGCAGACACTGCTGTGTTTTAGTCGACTCTCTCGTTTTTTAGGACTTTCTGCCTCATCCTTGAACCCGATGGACAGTTTAACAATGCGGAAGATGGATCTCCATCATTACTCTGATCCGCTTGCCAATCTTTCATTATCATGTTCGCCATACTCATATTTTTCATATACTTCAAGTAAGATCTCCCTGCATGGAACCACAGCCCCCAGCTTTATGCAAGCAAGGAAAGCTCCAGAAAGCTTACGGTGAAGACTGTAAGCCTCCTCAGGTGGCGGTGTCAGCCTGTGCCTCAACATCGTAGCCCCAAGATTTGAAATGCTTTGAGTAATATTGTTCGCTCGAAAATCATACCCTCCAGGCTTTGAGAATGGCAACCCCACAACGAAACCTGCCTGAACATGCGTCTCCATCATTATTTCAGATTCTTCTCCTGTGAGGAAACCAAGCCTCTGAGACAACTTTATTATTGCTTCCCGATCATTGTTTGCGCAAGCAAAAACCTGGTTTTGGTGATAGATCAGTATCTAAGAGTAAAGAATAATGGAATACAAAAGTGTGCTCATCTAGGTCTAAAGACTCTGTGTCAACCAAGTATTACAAACTAAAGCTAAATTTGTAGTTTGTGAGAGATGGTAATGCTTTTACTAGAGAAAGGTACTGGTAGCTTATGACAGTAAAAGAATGCTTCATATATTATCTTTTAAAAACTTAGCCAAAAAAATGCAAGCTTTGGACGATAATAAACAATAGTTGAGATCAGAGATAAGACCACTGCGACTTGAGCACCAATTTTTATGTAGATCCGATAGTTCCAAAGTGGGGTAAAGATATATCACTAGTCATTTGGCTGAAACATATAATTATTTTAAGCTTTCCCTTGAGCTGTCCAGTGAAGTAAACTGTAACTTGTAAAATAGATGAAAATAAATTCCACAGCAATTCAAGTAAGCAAAGACATCTTACCATTCTAAGATAATCATCCACAAAACTTTTGGGGTAGTCACGAGCTGCTCCAAAGTCAATGAGATTGATTACTTTTTCAGACTCATCATAGAGGAAATTGCTCCAGTTAGGATCGGTCTGCTTCAAACAAGTCAACGTTAGGGGGAGAGACGAGGGAAGCTTTATTCATGATTCTTATACTGTAGTTTTTTCCTTTTCCTTTGTTTCTTCTTTTCTGATGTGATAGAGACTATACATTTAATAGATATATGCAAATTTGTTTAATCAACAATTAAAAGATATGCAAATTTGCTCTTGGGTGTAGTTTCCATATTCCCATACCACCACGTAGATTATCAACAAAAACTCTTTCAAAAACCCATCCTGAAGACAAAAAGAAGATACTAGTATCATAGAATCATATAGTAACACTTACCGTTCCAAATTTTGAACCTACAATGTTACATTAATGATGAAAGACATGATTCTTAAAAAGTAAACTTACACTTACGAAGTCTTCCAAATGCAAAGTAGTATGAGTTGCTCCTCCAAAGAAAATACTTATAGTGGAATTGTATTTCTAGAAGGTAAGTAAAAACTGGATAAATTAATAATCTCTTTAAGATAATATTTTCCTCCGGTCCCGACGTGGGTCAGTGGAAAAAATCACTCATTTCGATAAGATAATATATTTTCAGAAGACACCTATATAAATATATGGTCTCATTAATATCATAAATTAATAATTCTTTAAAAGTACAAATATATCTTAGACAATTTAGTGAAATATGATTCTATTATGTTTTATTTTTTGTTGAAATTTAAACGTAATTGAAGCTCATCTCTAACTTTTCTTATTGCATTCAAATGTTCCGGTGGTCTTTTCAAACTGCACCATAAAATTGTAAAGAGTTCTAAATGCAATAAGTGCTTCCTTACGCGTAACTGGTCCAAATGTATTGTATCATTTTCAACTTCATCAACATTGATGTATTCATTGTACTTTATGTGTAAATTTTTTTTCCTTTTTTTACGTGAATTCAATAAATGACACAATAAATTAGTAAGATACAATGATTTTGATGTAATCAAAATTAACCTTCATTAAATCTCAAAGCAGACTTAGATTTATTAATGTAAAGATTAAATAATACCTCTACAAAATAATAATATTTCATGGTCCCACCTATATTAATTTAGTGAGGTTTTACTACATATGTCTCTTACCAACTTATAGGCTCATCATCTTTTAGCTCCTTGGCATCTTTTCTCTTTCGTACAAGAGTAATAGGAAGCTTTTTCCAACTCTCTCATGTTGGCAACTAAAAGTATTCAGAATATACTCCTTTGCGATTACCAGTACTCCAGGTAAAAGGCCATTGTATTATGAGGCCTGGAGTGTTGTCACTATCATAGCTTCTCAATGCTTCCTTTACTGCTTCCAAGATAAATGGTGTTTGAAGTCATTCCTTCAATTGTTGCCTAACTTAGATTCAATGCGTCACGTTCTATAGATTAGGTGCTTATTGGAATCATTATTATAGGAGGTAATTGTGTATATGTTCAATTATTGCCAATTTTAGATTCAATTTCTATCTTTACTTGCTTTCCTTTTTCAATTCTTGTTACTTCCGCGAATCGTAGTTATTAAAACATGCAAAATTTGCCCATTTAATGTCCCAGATTCCCCTGTAGATTGTCATGTCTCAATTCTCTATTTGCTTCTCTCACAAGTTGTACGCAGCAAAGGTCAGCTCTCCATTTGTCACTGTTTAACCCATGAACGATCCAACAGACCAAACTGACTTTCATGTGTCGTCTATCATGTGGTGCCTGCCCTAGTTCGTTTCTTCGATATTATCAATCAACATCAAAAAAGAGCTTCTTAAGTTCCCAATCCCCAGAACCCTTTTGTTAGCACTATCTGTGAATGTGTCTGCCATGCATCTCCTCCTTTCTGCCCTTTCCTTATCAATCTTCACAAAGATTGCAAAGGCTTTCCTTGCTACCCCTTCAAGATCAGCTCCTATTTGCTTGCCTGGCTCAAGATATTAATTCTTTACCTTTCTTTACCTTGGTGTGGGGAGGGGATGACATGCAAGGTCCACAGAGAATACAGATACTCATATTAATTTAAAAAAAATAAAAAATAACTATCTGTATCCTCTGTGGACCTTGCATGTCATCCCCGCCCCACACCAAGGTAACAGAGAAAGTTCAGTCTCCTTCTTGCATACCTGGATAGGTTTTTCTGATGCAACGTCATCATTTTGTCCAGCTCTTCTTCCAACTGGCAATTATGGACAACCAGCAATGTTGGTGCTTGCTTTTCATAAAAAAATTCTCTGAAAGCTCCATTTTCTTCTTCACTGGCAGCTTAGATTTTAGGCAGGGATACACCGTATTAAGACTTCCTCACCTATTCTGGTTATTCACTTCCATATGTTCCCAACCAATACTTGAATCATGTTAAGCTAAAACCTAGTATTCGAAAGAACTAAGTAAAATGTTGCAACAGTGAGCATAAGATGACCACAATTTCAGAGATCATTGAGATAATAACAACAAACCCAACAAACCCAGCGTAATCCCATAAAGTGGGATCTGGGGAGGGTAGAGTGTACGTAGACCTTAACACTACCTCTCCGTGTTCCCGAAAGACCCTCGGCTCAAGCAACTCAAAGCAGTAATTAAAAGAAAAACATGACAGCTACTAGTGAAGTAATGTGAAGCATATGTGTAAGGAACCGTAACAATAACAACAGGGTGCAGTCAACTAAACACAGTAAACCACAAATGATAACGAGAAACCCTAAACCAAAGACTACATGAATATGCAAATACTACGAGCGACACGGAGCTCTAAACTCCCAGCCAGCCAAAGACATGAATAGGCTAGTAATAAGAACAACTCCCAACTACCTACTAACCTTCTAAGCTTATCCGCCACCTTCATATCCTCCTATCTAAGGTAATGTACTCGGTAAGTTGAAAATGTGTCATATCCTACCTAATCTCCTCTCCTAATACTTCTTCCGGCTACACCTGCCTCTCCTCGATCCTACTATGTTCAGTCTCTCATACCTCCTTACTGGAGCATCCACACATCTCCTCTTCACATGCCCAAACCATTACCAGTGTGTTTTTAAAGCTTGAGTTGAAATAAGAGTCATGTGGGTTGAGATAGGGGCTAATGTGAACCGATGCATGATGTTCTTGCCCCTTGCTCAGCGGGATACTCTCTCAGCTCCCTTGTTTCGCATAACATGGTATGGTCATATTTGTCAAGTAATGTACAGCTCAGGAAGAAATCATAAACCAGGGAGTAATATGTAAAATGTCGAGCCCGTAGATGGCCTACAGGAACTTCCCCGGACTACTCCCTGAGCAACCTTTTTTTATGGAGAATGGGATGATTATATCACTTAATGGTACACAAGTTGGAACAAAATGGAAATTGTATCCATGGATCTTATATAGTACTAATAGGCTAGAAATTGTACCCACTGGGTTTGTATTGTAATGAAAATGTACCTGCATGAAGCGAAAAACAAACAACTCCATCAGAGTAAGCTCGAGCAATTTCCTTCCAACATAGTTCCGAGTCTCTTGATCCAGTAACGTCACCTTGTCAATTGGAATTCCTAGAAAAGATAATCAGAGCACTATAAATAACGAATAAACTCCAAATTATCTTGATGGACCTGATGCCAAATACATGAGGTGATGAAAGGAAATCAACTGTAGTGTTTAATTTTAGGTATTTTCTAAACATTGAAAATGGCTAGAGTAATGTAACCTAAAGTTTAGAGCAGTTACCAGGAACAAGTTCTGAAGTCAGTACTCGTTTACTTGACAAATCATCTATGACCACCGGCACATAAAATCCCTTTGTGCCAGATAATAGCATGCCAAATCTTTTTTGATTTTTTGCTTCCAGCTCATAGTCGCATTCACGAGAAAGTTCTTCTTTGGCAACCTGAGGTTGACAAATAAAACACATGTTTCATAGAAGTTGCCGTATAAAGAGAATGAAACCATGTTGTCATCAAATTAGTGTCTTTGCAGGGTACTGCTTCCAAATGTGAACTGGAAAACAAAATTGCACTTCAACTGCGCAACTTCATAAAAAAAAAGTAGCATTGTACAAGAAGTGCCTACCCTTAAGCTAATTATCAGTATAATGTCAGGAAACAGGGAAGAGAATTTTCACTTCACTTAAGTGAGCATTCATCAGCTACCTTACAGTAGAGGGAAATGAAAGTCATTCACTCCCTTCTCCGTCATTTTCAGACTAGTCTTGGGTTGATATCAAATGGTAATATCTCCCTTTAATTTTGATTCCCATATTTATTTACTTCGTAACCAAACAAGTCATATAGATCTCACCACCCTCTTGAACTTCCACCCTATCCTCGTCTTTCAACTAAATTAAAAAATAAGTTACACTCTAAGAGCTGCAGGTGACACGACAAATGCCAGAATTTCTACTGATAAACAGATAAATTTACCTTCAAAACATTTTCAAGGTCCACCTCATTAAGACTAGTAGAACCACTTAAATAGGTCACATAAGCTTAACTTATTTTAAATTATACGAACCGAGGATGAAACGTTTATGCAGGGATGATATGTAAAAAAACACATAAGTTACCTTCATTGCATTGTCAAGGAACAGCTTCTCTGGTAATAAGTTTGTGTAACTTAATAGAAGTTTCACATTTTCAATGTCACTCTCAATGCTATCAGCAACACCTGGGTACTGTATTTTCATAGCAACCTCCATGCCGTCCTTTGTGAAAACCCGGTGGACCTGGACATTGATAGAAGTAGTAAGCATGTGGCTAAAGCTGCAAATACCTAGGCCCAGTCCTAGGTAACTAAACAGTTTAAATAATGAATAACGCTTCCAAGCAAATGTATAAACTTTTCACTTACATCAAGTAAGATAGAGGTAGAAATAGTACTTTAAGATGTTTCGTTTTATTAAAAAAAATAGTACTTTAAGCCTTTCTAATACTAAAATAAGGATATTGCTTAAAATGGATTTTATGATTTTTATGATTTTAAAAGCAAAGTTAAAACTGATTATATGATTTAGTATATTATAAAACTTATTAGCCATTTATCTAGACAAATCAATATAAGAATGACTAAAATTGAAGGAAAAATTGCTCAACTGTTGATAATCCTAGACTATAGAAACACAAGTTTACCGGTAATTCCCAAAATTAATGGTATGGAGAACATTTTGAGGGAAAAAAGACGTTATGACCATAATGGTGACAGCTCATACAAGAAAGATGATAATAAGCAGCATCTGCTGTATAAAGCAGGCTAGAAGCGAGCAGCTAAGAAACAAGAGAACAACATGGTGATTTAGTTGAAAGACCACCTGTCCAATACTTGCTGCTGCCATCGGCTCATAATCGAAACTCTTCAACTTCGACGACCAATCATGACCTAATTCGCTGCTTAATACTTGATTAAGCTGACTTCTAGGCATAACATCTGCACCTTGACGGACAATGTCCAAAGCAGCTAAGATCTACAAGCACATCAGAGAGTTCATACCAAAAGCAAACAAAATGACAAAAATTAATCGGTGGAAATCCACAACCTTGTCAGAACTAGAAAATCACTTCCACGGGGTAGATAAAACAGAAAGAAAAAGACGAAGGGTCTTTGTCACACACTACTTTAAATTTGATAAGACAGGACATGACCCTATAGGAGGGTGTGAGGACACATATTAGGGTAGAAGGTAGTAGGTAGTGTAGTGTTGTTTAGCCTAGAGGGGTTGGTATTTGTCACTGTCGTTATAATAGTTTATTGTAGTGTTTGTGTTGATATTTCGATTATTAGACAATTATGTTGTTACTTGCTATGTTTTCATAATTACTTGCTGTGTTTTCGGCATTGTCTCGGTCTTCTATGTACCTGGATTTGTTGCACTTGAGCCGAGGGTCTTCCAGAAAAAGTCTCTCTACCTCCACGAGGTAGTGGTAAGATCTACGTACATTCTACCTTCCCAAACCCCACTTGTGGGATTTATATTCTCCTTCACTCTTTTTTTTTTAACTTGATATATTCTCCTTTACTCTTGAGAGATTAATGCAAAAATCCTCCCTCTCAACCATGTTCACTGCCTCAACACCACCCCCCCCCCCCCACCAAAAAAAAAAAAAAAAAAAGAAAAGAGAAAAAGGACATTTTGAAAGAAAACTGAAGTGACAGCAAACTGTCTCTCATATTTACCACTCCGATTACCAGTTGTGTCTAATTTTTCTCAACAATTAAAAAAACAACGATTACGAGTTAACAAAGTGGGAGAGGTTAATGCAATTCTAATAAACTACAGAGGAAGGCTCTCAGATTATTATAATCAAAACAAAGTACCGATACTGTCTCCAAATGTTTTTTTGATAAGATAACTTTGATATACTGTCTCCTATTGTGTCTTGCAGATCTGGAAGAAACCAGAAATCTTTTTAACCCAAATAGATAGACGTGCAAGACATTTATCGTAATGCATGCCATTTTTATGAAATATCACCTAATAGGCCACACTCTCCTTTAGCCAATAACTGTAATTCTTTAACACCCAGTTGTGTATTAACATGAAACTAGAACAACAACTATAAACACATTGGCCCATTTAAAATAGCTACAGACAAGTTACAAAGCAAGCGAACAAACGGTATGTTCAAAGCTAAAACCTTCTACCAGGTCTTACTGAAAAGGAGGTTGAGCTTTAACATAAAATAATTTGGATTATGAACGTGTGGGTGGCAATGCATTCTTTATTGGGACAGTGACACTGAACTCTAATTCACTATCTGAAAGCTTGAGGAAAAGACGATGATTCCATATAAGTTGATGCTACTCATGGATTGCAAGTTCTAGGTATTAGCTGCTGCTGTATAGAAAATGTTAAATATTTTCAGAAAGAAGGATTTTTCATATTTTACAGCGTAATTAGGTGCTTCAGGGTCTCTCTAATGAGAGTATAGACTGAAAAGGAAGGAACAAAGTGGAGTTCTATACACTGACAAGTAAAACAACAGAGTGCTAATTAGAGAAAAGCAACAGATCAGTCCATGACCATGGAACAAATATGGAAATCTAAAGCTCCATGTAAAAGTGATACATGGTTAGTTGCTAAAGAGGCAGCCATTTTTTTTTTGTTTTTGATTTTGATCGAGCAAATGTATTTTCATTCATTAATATGGCCATAAGCAGCTGCATCATGGAGTATACCGAAAGGCAAAGAATCTACAAAATATGTTTTTCTACAAACTCCACCAATTATCTATACAACAAGGAACTTTATGTGTGCACCAAAAGAAAAAGAAAAAGGAGTGAAAATGTAACACCCCAAAAATTTCGAAGTTAAGACCCTAACCAGTCTCCGCATGTGTATAGGCGCAAACCCAATGATCTCTAATTGTTTATATGAGTTAAGATCAATTCCTAAGCATGGGAAGTGTATTATATGTAAATTAGGGTCATAAGAAACCTCTAGCACTAAGTCGAGTTCAAAGCTTCCCTACCGCTCAAGTTTTTTCATGAGATAATGCATCAGCATTTAAACTATAAACAAACCAAAATGCATGGAGGGAGTACAAGCAAGAGAAAATAACTAAAGGGCATATTTGGGACTTGAAATATTTACCGGAGCTGGAACCACAGATTCATCTTGGATGCTTAACATCTGCCCCAATTTTAGAGCTGCTCCACGCATTCTACATAATGCAAGAGCCAGACGTTCTGCATTTTTCTCAGACAGATAGGGGGATACAGCAGATTGATTGCCTTGAACATTTGGTTCACCAAAAACAAGCCTCTTGGCAGATTCTTGAAGTGTACCCCAAGCAAGACCAGCTCCAAGGCCCGCAAACCTTCAAAATTAAGGTTTTCTTCAAGCTAAGAGTCCAAGTCATGTGAACAGAGAAAGTGATGTTCTTGATACTAGCAACTTCTGGTGCATCTTGGTTCTTTACATGCAAATTATTAATTAAAGTAAAAATTGATAGGGATAACAAGAAAGGCTGAAATGTCAAGCTTGTAGAAAATTTTCATATACAAGAAAGTGATCATTCAGCCTAGCTCTGTGGATGCTTATTTTTCCATTCCATTAAGAGCCAGGAATTGAGGCACAGTTCTTGTTTCTTCTTTTAAGGGAAAGCCTTTCAATTACATAATATGATAAAGATGCATGACACTCACTGATTTGCTTGCATATAATGCACCAACAAGAGTACAACCTCTAAGGCCCTCCCTTCAAAGCTATATCAAGTCAAGCATAAGTACCCAATGAACCAAAGATCTCTAAAAGCCATAACCTAAGAATGAGACCTCATGTTTCCAGCTCAAACAGGAAAGAGGAAACCAAAGTTAGTAGTAGAATGAACAACTAAGAGAGTGCAGAGATCTTTTTAAGTGTATGCTATATATTTTTCCACAAATATTAATGGAATAGTAGTAACCAAAATCTTCAGCCTCTCTGTGATTTAGTTCCAAGCAAAGAAAATGGCTTGCATGGACTCTGACAATTTACACACGCAGTTGAGAATTATGAGTGTTTCAGGTTCAGATCCCAGCAAATGCAAAAATACTCGGTGATCTCTTCCTGTCTGTGCAAGCCTTGATAGATAGGATTACCCAGTAACGGTTGGAGGTACCAGGTACCCGGTGTAATTAGTTGAGTCATGTGCAGGCTGATCTAGACACCACAGTTATAACAAAAAGTTATACATGCAATTGTGTAAAAAATCTGCTCTATATAGAATACCTCAATTCTAGCTTATAAAATTGTATAAAATTGACAACGAGCAACAAAAATAAACCTCCAAGTACACCAACACAAGGATAACTACTAACAAGCATGCATACATGACCTATGAAATTGTTCACAGTTCACTTGACCTATAAGAAGTATTGACTAGAGGAAACTACTTTCAAATGTCCTTGACTTCCCTAATGGAGATGAGCGTAGTTGACATAGGGAACTAACCAGGGGTATCAGGAAGTAACTAAGGGAACTTTAAAATTCCACCTAAAAGAACACAACAAGCGGCAAGAGATTGCAGAGTAAAACGGAAATCAATCCTAACTCAGAAAAGAAGAAAACTTGCAATGACGATGGAAATTAATGGTATAGCTAAACAATCCTTTGCTCGGATGTGAAAGATAAAGCAACCTAATATCTTACAACAGTAAAATTCATGAAATCAATCTTTTTTTTTCAATTAGACTTGTGAAAATAAAATTAGCTCAGTGATGCAGTCCTGGCAATCAACCAGTGAAAATTACAGCTAAAAGTAATGGATGACTTACCCAAGCGCTCTAGAGAAAGAAGTCGTGGGCACTTTCCTCTCCCGTAGCTTCCTCTGTCTTTTCAGCTGCGGAGTAACAGGAGCAACAACTTCAGCAGCAGCAGCTTTGCTTTCAGAAGAGATCGAATCTATCTGAACATCACCTTCATAAGTCGTCCCAGCAGACTGAACCGGAACTGGAGGCTCACGAATTTCAGCTTCAGAAACTTCCTTCACCTCTAAATGACATTCAATTTGAGGCTCACTAGAACAAGACGTGCTAGGTTTTTCATCAGTAAAGTAAACAACACTTTCTTTATTCGAATCAGTACGTACAGCAGAATCTGCATCGATCTGTCGAACTTTGCCTTTAGTAAGTCCAGTTAAATCGGTAGCGGAGAGAAGAGTATTCTTAATCAACGATTGCAAGCTATTGCCGCCTTCGCTCCGCCGTTGCCGGTAGATAGTCTCTTTGGCAACCAAAGACAACCCATCGGCAACCCTTGCTATATCTTTGAGAAACGGCATCGAACCATAAATGCAGCAAATTCAATAGAAAATCAAAATTGTATGTTAAAAGTAAATTAAAGCAAAATGAGAATAGAATTCAGTTTGTGCGGCAATATAACGGTAAACGATTATGTAGGGGATGCCACAAATCAAGCCATACCTAACCCGCCGCCAGCGCAAAATCAATAATTTCAAATTAAGGTCGTTGGGTATTAAACACAGAAGTGTATTGATTTTACCACAATTTGGGAATTATTAAACAAACTCTTGGGTTGGCTTTTATGGGTTATGTTTCGCTTGGTTTAAAAAAAAGTGATCTAGCTTAATTTGATACGAAGTTTAAGAAATTAAAAAATAATTTTTTTATTTTAAATATGTTACATGAAAAATTAAAAGTAAAATATTACAAAAAAGGGAAAGAGATCATTTTTTTAAAAAACAAACTAAAAAAGAAAGGATGTCATTCTTTTTTAACGGAAGGAGTAATTTCCTATAATCAAATTATATAAACTTGGTCAAATGGTTTGGTGAACCCTTACATTTGTATCAGTTTGTATTCTGGACCCTCCTACTTAATCATTTGAACCGTTAAATTTAATAAAACAAATTTAACAAATCCCTCTGATCATTGACCAAGTTTATGTGGCATCAGAATATCTAAGTTGACAAAAGTGTGTAATTTCACGCTCTTAAGGCAACAGAATGACATTTTTGTGTTTAAAAAAAGTTCAGAATTATAAACAAAATAAATTTTCAAAAGACAATTAATTGAACTCCTCTTTTTCACCCATTATCCCATCTTGTTAAGCCATTTTCATTCCAAACACAACCTTTTTTTTTCCTTTTTCAAAACCTCTTTTAGCAACTTAATTCCAAACACAATCCTTTTTTTCCTTCTTCAGAATCTGTTTACATCAATTTATCAGATCTTGGATATAACTTGAGTTCATTGATTCAACGTAGAGGGAGAATGTGGCGTTGTGAGTGCACATCGGATACCACTATTTCATAGTGGAGTAAGCGAGAGAGATGACACTGGTTAATGTAGAGGAGAACGAGGCAGGTAAGGTTAGAGGTTATGGCAGCGATGAGGTTTTTCGGTCAGATCTGATGGTGCGATGATTTAGGTTATTGATTTTGTGGAGGTTGGAGGAGGAAAGGAAAATAGGTGATGGCGTGCGATGGAGACGTAGACATGTGAGGGAGAGAATATATCGATTTCGCTGACAAAAATGGCGACGACGGTGATGATGACTTTCTCCATAGATTTTGATCGTGAAATGGAGAGAATTGGATGTATGTGTAATCATCTAAAGTTTATTTAAATAGAAATTTATTAAAATGATTTAGATTATATTAAATTCATTAATATATTAGTCCAAATAAATATTATGGATTAATATAATTGATTTAATATTTAAATTCAATAATTAATTTAATTAAAGTCCACTCCATAAAGTCGATATGTCATGTCACTTAAATCTGATTGGTCGAAAAAATCCTATTCCGATTGCAACTCTTTTATTCTAATAAATAGAGTCTCATATTTCAGAAAAGAGGACCAAGAATTTTAACAAGAAGCTAGAGAAAGCTCGTGGATCAAAAGTTGTAAATTTCTCTACAAGTTCAATAATTCAAGCATTCAAGTTTCAAGAACGATCAAGATTAAGAACGATAAAGTTCAAGTTCAAGATCAAGTCCAAGTCCAAGATCAAGATCAAGTCCAAGTCCAAGTTCAAGTCCAAGATCATGATAAAGATAGAGATCAATCCCAGGTTCAAGATCAAGTTTTAAAGCCCTTGAAATATATTTGAAAGACGAATTCAGAGGAATCATAGAGTTTGTAGCACTCGCACTTAAAATAATTAATCGATTGTTGCTATAATTTTTCGTTCTTGATTATTATTTTCTCGACACAAATTTTATTATTTATAAAATGGAGTTTTCATTTTTTCCGTTATAGCTCACCAAGAGCTTCACCACTGTTTCCTTTCATCAAACAAACATATCAATAAATCAAACAAAACACATAAAAACATATATATGAAATTGCAAAACGTGAAATCAGAGTAATATAGTTAACGAAAAAGTTGAACAGGAAATGGTGAAATAATGCTCTAAAGAATGAATTAAAATTTATTATTTTACCATTTATTAAATAATTTTGAAAAATAGTTATCAAAAAATGATGACATGGTATTAATATATATGACGTAGATATGACATGTCATTTATGTAAAGGAGAGTGAGCTACACACATGGTTGGAGGGGCTTAAAAGTCTCGTCTTAATTGAGTCTAAGAGTTCAATTGACAACAGATTAAGTAGAATTGTCCAAAATACAAATTGATACAAGATTAAGGGTTCATTTGACCATTTCGCCTATAAAATTTGATCAATAGAATGGTCAAAAATACAAATTGATACAAGATTAAGGGTTCATCTGACCATTTCGCCTATAAAATTTGATCAATTCTAAGATGCATATTAGAGTTTTTGGCTAAAATCATTTATGAAGTATGACATAAACTTAAAGTATATCCTTGTGTTATATAAGTGAACAAAAAAACATCCTTAAACTATCCAAAAATTGCAAGATTCAGCTTTCTGTCTATTTCTTTTTTAAAAAAGAAACTCACGCCACCAAAAAAAGAAGTGTCAAGTCAAATAGATATATGTTAAGTGATTTTTTTTAAAAAAAATTAATGAAGGATTTAAATCATATTCAGGAAAAATATATTCAAATTCTAAATATTCTTGTAAAAACATGGCCAAATACTACTCCAACTTCAAATTGTTCGAATACAGTAATTATTTATTTTTATTTTCATAACTATACACCATCGTAATTTCACTAAATTTTTAATATTTTTGTACATTGTATAAAATGTGAATTGTAGTGTATGTCTAATATCTACATCCTAAATATTTTATATAAAAAAACTCTAAATAGTTGCACATAATACTTTTTAAATGATTTTTTTTACTTAATCTTTCTAACCATCGAAATCTATAGTATAAATATTTCAAAACTTATGTATTGTTGCAAGTTGATTTACTTGATAATGCAGAAAACATATATACTGATAAAACACTAAATTTAAATTTCAAGAATGAATGATTCATTTCCTATCAATATCCTTATTCTTTTTAGGTGACTTTGATCTTCTCGTCGTGGCAAGACATGACCAAATTAATTTGTTTTATTAGTTCAATCAGTTTCTTAACAAAAATATATTGAAGGATGATTCTTGTTATTGTTTTACATATTATAAGGATATTTTTTGCTCACTTATATAATATAAGAATGTACATTAAATTTGGATCATAGTTGAATGATGATTTTAGTCAATAACTCATGCATATGGTATATATGAGAAATAGTTCAGTCTATGACACTCCCCACTTTTTAAAAAGAATAATCTAGTTTCTTTTTTAAAAATATGATCTCTTTCTATTTTTGTCAATTTTAATTTCACATGACATGCATAATTAAGGCCAAAAATTAAAAATTATTTTAATACGTTTAATATACCTTTAATTTAGAATCACAAAATTAATTTTGTTTTCTTAAACTTCATTTCAAGTTAATTTTTAAAATATTAAATTAATTTGACTTAATTTAATTATGAAGAATAATCAAATTGATCCTCCATGGGAAAAGTGAAATGAGAACAGAAAATGGAAGAGTATTACGACTTAAAAAGAGTATAGTTTTTTTCTTTTTTTGGATGTGGTTTATCTTGTTTTGTTCCTAATCAAGAATAGAACACAAAAGTATCAGGATAAATAAATATGTATTTATATTATTTCATCAATACAATTATGTTTCTTCGGAAATAAAAAATAAAAAAAGAAATATATTTAAATATTAAAATTGAATAGTAAGTTCATAACTTACTAATAGATTAATTTTTAAAAATCTCATCATGGATTTTGTTTCAAACACACTTAATTTTCTTGTGAGATATCATGTACATTACTCTTACCTTTGTTTTTTTTTAAAAAAGAAATCATATTAAAGAAATTAATTTTTTTAAAAAATATAATATGCCCTTAGTAATATATTACTTTGTTTAATTAATTCAATAAACATCATTTTAAAAATACCTTTAAAATAATGTGGAATCATTGAATTCATGAAATCTAAAATTTAGTAAAGGTGTATAATGTTGATATCAAATATCGAATAAAAAATCAATCATATTTTTTTTTTTGTCAATTTTCCAATCTCCTCTATTCTTCTTTCCAAGAAGAAAGAACCTAAATAAATTATCATTTGCCTATAGATAGTGGTCTTTACAAATTGTATTGAAATACTTGCTCCAAATAAAGAGCATAAATAACTAACAATTTGCAAGAAAATTAAACTCTTTATAGATTAAAGTAATTGCTTTTTTTATATTGTTTAATAAATGTAACACATATACATTATATAATGACATTCATTTCAAGTAGAATCTTTTATTGAAATTCATCAAATTAAAGTCTTGATGCACATTGAGTATAGGTGTTATTATGCTTGTACTATAGTTAATTCAGCAGCATTTGATTGGATAATTTGTTGTTTTAAATCTCCTCCTTCTTCCCATATGTGAGGAAGGGCTTCTCTTATGTTGTGTATGCTCCTCAAGGCATGATCTGCCCCTCCCACCAAAGTTGAACTCCCTACCTGCACCATTATTTAGCAGTTTAATTGAACTCAATATTTTTTATGCACAAAATATGAATAATGTCATGTGTGAAAAAAAATATAATTGAGTCTAGTTAATTCAATGTAAATATTTAGCTTATGAAGTGAAAATTATATCCATTACAAAGGAAGTGGATCTTACAATCACTGTGTGGAGTCCAGCTTGTTTACCACTTGCTATGTTTCGAGCGCTATCGTCGAAAAAAATCTGAAACACGAGGAGGAACAAATTATATAATATTACTCTTCGTCTATTTTTACTTGTTCAGTATCAGTGGTATAGTCACATGGGGTCAGGATGTCCATAAATGATACACAAAATGATTAAATAAAATATTTTGAACACCCTTAACACAACAAACTATTGTAGCCCAGTGGTTTCATTTCCTTGAAATGAGGGTAATGATCGTTTATTTGAATCTCACTAGTTCTACTTTCTTAAGAAAGCTATTATTGTGCTAAATCTGGACAACTATTGTGAAATTCCTGACTACGACACTGTTCAGTATTGTCTTGCCATATTCCTTACATCAATAACTTATTCAATGAAATTTCACAAAGTTAGGTCTGGAGAAGATAAAGTGTACATAGACCTTATATACCTCTATTTTCAAAAGGTAGAGATTCTATTTTCAAAACTTGTGAAACAAATCAAAATATAATAGACAAGTAAAAATAAATCGAGAAAAATATATGAGTACTTACAGTTTTGTTTGGATCAAGATTTGCAATCTGAATAGCAGCCTCCATTGCTTTGAGAGAAGGCTTGCATAAAATAGTAGCATTTTCCTCTAAAGAAGGATTCAAAGTTTCAAAGCATATAATACCTTCAAAACAATCACCCAATCCCAACTTGCTCAGAACTCTAATTGCATGTGCTTTATCACCATTTGTAAATATCTGATTCATTCACTAAATTAATTAATATTTCTCCTAAATTGTAACCGCACTTTTATAATTATAGGCTATAAGTTAGAAATTTCGTTAAAAATATACTTACAATTTTGCGTTGTGGCATGGAAAGTAGGAGGTTCCTTAGTAGTGGATCAGGTTTTAGCACCTCATATGGTAATCTTCCATGCACATATTCATGAAACTTGTCGTTGTCAAATTCATACCCTAGCTCCTACATCAGGCGCACAGAAATTAAGAAAGAAATAAAGTTATATAAAATGTACTATTCATGTTATTTAAATATGTCATGGCACATTTATATGTATGGCTGTATGAGTTGACCATAAAAATTAAAATCGTATGGCTAAAATGAAAAGTTAATTAATTTCACATACGATAAAAGTATTTTTAAATATAAAAATGTTTCGTTCTTTTTTTAACAAACTAAAAAAGGAAAGATTTTTTTTTTACCTTCAAGCCTGCCATAGTTGTGCCATATTCTCTGTATAAATCCAAGCACATTTTTGGCACTTCACTTTCTTCAATATTTAGGTGATGCAACATATATTCTAAGAAATTAAACAAGAATATATGTAAATTAATTAGCCAACAGTATTTTATATATTATAATTCCCTATAATTTTATTGGTTATTTATAATTGGTATATGACAAGATATAATATATATAATTAAAGTATAGTATACCTTCTATATTTTTGCGACAAGCTAGGTTGACACCTGAGCTAAGAGGATACAATGTGTCATCCATATCTAAGGAAAATAAAATACATTTTTTTAATAAGAAATTATTAGATTTTTTGGATAGCTCGATATACTAAAGTTTTCGCTACGTAGTTCGAAAAATATACACATAGTAGTTGAAAAATCATACCAAACAATAGGCACTCGTACTTGAGATTATTGGACCTTGCAACTGTTTCCATTTTCAAGAGTAGCTTCCGCTTGCTATTACATGCACAAATATTTTGAAATATCAATTCGATTAGTCAAGCTTTTAAAATTTACTCATTTGAAAAAATATTTTTTATTAGAAATGTTTTTAGAGATTAGCAGTATTAAATTTATAATTTGTGTTTAGTCAATATTCGAAAAGAACTAATTTTGAGGAAAAAATTACTTTTTTCAATTTAAGCTAAATCGATAAATATATATATTTTAAAATATTAACTATATTTCATTAGAAAAAGCTTGACCAAATATATCATAAAAATCTACTGATGCTTTGTTTGAAACATTTTCCTAGTTGGGGGAGGAGTTGAGGATAATCAAATGGATATTCCATATAATCCAAGTATTATATCAAATGTGAGTATTAAATAATTAATATCATTTATTTTTTCAATATCTGAATTTTGTAAGAAAAAATAAAACAAAATTTAATAAATAATAAATTTATATAAATACTAATTTAATAAAATTATAAGGGGAAAGTGGCTAGCGACGATGATGTTTATGAGTAACGATTAACGATTAGTGATTTTTCAATTTAAAGGGATAAATGTTATATCAAATAGGCAAGTTCAAAGGGTAAAGAGATTTTTAATATTTTAAAATAGATCTAAATATAAAACTCGTAAAATTTAAAGTATTCTTTATATAATGAGACGTAAACATAATTTTATATATTAACAAATCAAGAAAAATTGAACTTCCATTACGGAAGTCATGAAATACCGTATAAAACTAAAGCAAACATGTAAACGAATATATTAATCGTCATATTAATATATTCGTTTACACGATCAGGAAAATATGATAAAATAATTAAGCTAAGATTCTAATTTTAAATCAAAGGCCCCGAACAGACAATTTCTTGATAGAGTGTTTTATATTAAAATAATTTATCGTTAGATTATTATTTTTCCGGCCTTAATAATATGTGTATATACACACAAAAACAAAGTTTTGACATGTTTAATATTACATAATTCACAAAAAATCCTATTCTCTTATACGCGAAAAGAAAAGACCATGATATGTTTGATATCAGAAATTTCATACATCTTTCGTTTTATTTCTTAAACTTCCTTTTTTTATTTGAAAAGTATCACGGAAAATGAGAATAAATACAAGCTGTATTTTAATTTAATTACCTGGTTGATGAAAATCTTGAAGAAATGAAGCTAGCTCGATAGCAGCTTCCTGCACCTACAAGATACAAATTACGTATGATATATAATAATTGCCTTAGATTGAATGATGACTACTTCATGTAGAATTGTAGCTAATTTATAGTAGATGTTATTAACTTTTTAAAATATTGGTGGTACCTAACTCCCTATGTAGGAATAATTTTATATATTTTGTTATTTTCCACTCAATGCTAGATATCTGTATTGTAATCTGATTAAGTTTAGATTCATTCATTGCAGGATTCATTTTTAAAGGTGACACTTTTGATAAGATTTTTTCCATTCTCTGTGATCTGAATCCGAATCTTGATGAAGAAATTTCAACCATACGATCAAAATTAAAGTTTGGAATAAATTAAAATGTGGAATATTAGGTCAAAGGCCACTAGTGTGCCACTTGAACTTCTTTATGGCCCTTTTCCCCACTTCACTAGTTGGGTATGTGTCATATAGAAGAGAGCATGCAAAGATTGTTTACACTATTAATAGTATAACTAAATTTATATCTAATTGAAAATGATGGATTTAATTTGGTGAGCATTATGCTCTCTGTGCCACAATCCTATTGGATGAGTATTTCTTGGATCCCTACATTATTGTAACTTTTTTTCTTTTTCTTTTTTTTTTTGTGTGTTTGGTTGTCTTTATTAAAAAAATTCACTGGGTTCGAGTAATCTAAAAAAAAGATTTTTTAGTACGTTTTTATTTTATAGTGTTTGAACCTGTAATCTTTATTTAAGAAGAGTTAGAATTCAGTGATTTTGATTTTTAGAAGTGATAGTTTATTGAGTTTGTGATAAATTATTTATACGTATAATATTTGAATAAAAAAATTATTAAATTTTAGAGAACGAATAAATAGACGTATAGCTCTGTCCCTAATAATAATAACTTGTATCACACACCTCGAAGGTTTTGACTCTTCTTTTAATTGTGAATGGTATTATGCTTGAAAAAATAACATCGGCATTTTTGGCAGCTAAGCTTCTCTTTTGGCAGTTGGAAAGGTAAATCCCCATTGGTGCTAACGCTATACTTTCTTAAGCTCTTAGGGTCGT
Source organism: Solanum habrochaites (assembly GCA_027704765.1). NCBI lineage: Eukaryota > Viridiplantae > Streptophyta > Magnoliopsida > Solanales > Solanaceae > Solanum > Solanum habrochaites. The sequence goes on along the minus strand of JAKWJA010001840.1, from coordinate 204,325 downwards.
TTGACGGTTGGTCAGGAGCTAAGTTATTCATATATTAAAGGGAAAATGGATAAATATACCTTTGAACTATTATCAATGGTATGCAGATATTCTTCGTTATACTTTTGGGACATTGATGCCCATGTTGTCAAAAAACTAGAGCACATATACCTTTTAAACTAACGAACATGCACGTGTCATAATCTTATCCACCTATCTGACATTTATTAAACATCGGATCGGTAGATAAGATTGTGTCACGTGTCCTTATTTAGTCTTCCGTTAGAGCGAAGACATATATGCTCTAATTTTTGGACGGCAAGGATAACAATGACCAAAAGTATGACGAATGATATCTACATACCATTTGCGATAATTCGGGAGTATATTTGTCCTTTATCCCTATATTAAATCTTGCAGTAGTAATGTTATGTTTCGCAGCATTCTATTGCTATATATGTATAAAATGCAAAATACTACACTTAAGATAGTGTTCGAAAGAAATTTCTATGTATAGTTTTAGGCAGAAATTAGAATAAAAGATATTAATGTAACTAATGCTTGAATAATTAATGAAGTAATATATAAATGTCTTTAATTTATATATAACATTTAACGAGTAAACACACGAGTCTTACGTGACATAATACACGTAAGACATCACATAAGACACGAAATATCATGTTGGATATCATATAGGACATGTGTGTTTATATATTCAACTTTATACAAGTTTAATTGTCTAGTTGTACAGATCCAAAGTTGGAGGATATATATGTAATATGAGACCAAGTTAAATGATATATTTATGTATTATGTCATAATTAATCAGTACATAAAAGATACATAAATTTTCTCACAACCCGGGGTTATTAAAACATTAGATTTAGCATATACTTAGGAAATGCGTGCAAAAGAATAATAAATGGATAATATCAATTTGCAGATCACAAAGTACATATTCGTTATTCTAGTCGAGGCTGAATAATACTAGTATATATTGGCACTCCTAGGTGGGAATAAATTAGAAGGGAAATAAGTCAAAACTTATCATGTCCTACACAAAGATTGCTTCATTCTTAAATAGTACCCTACTATTAAGAAAGAACTTAGCCCTAATACAACATGTAAAATCCACTCATTATCTGAGATATGGAGCAAAAACAAAATGATACGCCATATGGGACTAGTACTTGAGAGAATATTATCTGGAAAAAAATCATGACAATAACTAGAAGACAATGCAAAATGACAAGAGACAGAGGGAGAAATATAAATACATAAAAAACAAAGTCTTCATTTTTAGATCTTGTACTCATACTGCACAAAAGAATATGAACTGCTATGAACCTATAATAGTTGATCCCACATAATCAAAATGACTGCAACTAAAGAAGAAGTTGCTTTGGCGAAACTGTATTACGTGAATCGTGATATATACATTTCTTCAGAAATAAATGGTAGTAGTAATTAGTTAGTGGTTAATAAGATGAAAATGAAGAGAGATATACTTTTTGTGCTTCGTCCCGAACAGACTGAAGGTTGATTTTTATCTCCTTACAGAGTCTGCCTTCAATAAGCCGCACAGGCAACCAAAGCTTAGGTTCAACATCAACAATGTAGGAGAGAGTTGTATGAAATGGTTCGTCCAAAGAAGAATCAAGCTCTTGGTCACCACCTGTCTTGAACTGCATGTTTTCACAACATTAAATAACGTAAGGGCTTCGACTAAATTGTAAACTTATTTGTTGGTAACATGCAATGAAGAACTCACACCTATGCTTCAAAAAGAGAATCAGAGAGATGATTTTCAAAATTTACTTTTTCTAAGCTATGTAGACGCCAACAAAATTATCAACATGGATTTTACCGCTAATTAATCATACAGACACTTTGTCATTTTAGAAAGAACAGAGGAAAGTCCCAATTGCTGCTTCCATTCCATTAATAACCTTACAATGCAGAGTTACTATTGAGTTTCTAAGTGCAAATGAATAGCAAGAGGAGAATATATGTTGCAAATTTGCTAGGGAATAAATAAGAAAAAGCAGAAGGAGAAGTTATCCAAGGAAAAAAATGCACATGAATATTCTTGGGCAACATCATCGACATAAGACACATATTTTCCAGATACGAAACAAATCTGATAGAAGAAGAGTAATAGGTAAAGAGAAGAAAGAATACTATACCTGTTCGATAGACCATTTTCCTTCAAAATTTTTGAAGTCACCTTCTACCATCTTGAACTCAATATCACGCCTCTGACCAGTAGGGAGATCTTCAAGATCTTTCTCATAACAATCAATGACACCTTTAGCATTAAATTTGAGCCCGAACGCTAAGTTTTGCTCGCCAATCTGTTCAATATTACAATTTAATATCAGATCACTCCAAGATACTAATATCTTGGAAATTCAAGAAGTATGTAGCGCATGCCATCTATTGACTATAAATTATAGATATAAATATCAGATAAGAGTAATATACCAACACAAAACTCATGCTTAAAATAAGCAAGTAGTGAACTCAAGAATTTTCCATAAGTAGAAGTATGTTAACAGCTGTCAAGGAAATATATAATTTACATTGAATTGAATTTAAACAACTTTCTTTCTCTTTGTTGAAGTAATGAGTTTCAGATACATACACGCACACATATTTTTTAAAGAAGTAAATTGATTCGTCAATAGCATCTAAAAGATACAACAGGTAAAAGAGTCAACTACTAGTTGGGAATAGGAATAGGTCTAATTTCACCTATTACTTTTCTAGGATATTTAGACCTTATCTTCTTTTTTTATGACCATGGGGTCCAGGCTAGCTTTCGCGCATCTCGACTAATTCCACTGCCGTCTCTCATCAGCAACAAGCAACAGGTACCAGGTAACTTTGTCCACCAAGGCAGCTAGGAAAGATGAGAAGAATCACCTATCGTTTTTTTGTCTCCATTGAGTTTTGAACTTGATACCTCAGGGTTCTGAACCATTTCATTGACCACTAGGCGACACTTTATTCAAAATGATCAATGAAATGTATATATTCAGCTTTTCTCTCACTTTTTTTGGTATGATAAAGACATTGTTAGTGAGGATTCATATAGCCAACTCCTACTTGTTTGGGATTGAGGCGAAGTAGTTGTTGTGTGTATGTGTCTTCCTGTGTGAATGTCAGTAATTTGAATGCATAATGTCTCTCTGTGTATGGCCAATCAGTTGTAAATTAACCCGGTGATCACAACAACATAGCAAGTGTAATTCCACAAGTGGAGAATAGGGAAAGGTAGGATGTACGCAGACCTAACCCCTACCTTTGTAAGGTAGATAGTTTGTTTCCAGTTTACCCTCGGCACCAAGTCGCAGTACCAAAACATCTTAGAAAATTAACACAATGACGTTGGTTTATATGTTTGGCGCTTCAGTTTCTCTTCGATCTCGTTCTATATTATTTGTTGATAAGCATATCATATAATGTAGTGTAAGCATGTGCGGGGACTTCTTTCTTTTTTGGGTTTGTGATGAGATGAAAGTTGTTAGGGAGTTTTACATTTTGAACTTGACAAGCTAACATCACCGTTGCACTATTTGACATTTTACGTATTGGTGTTAAGAAGCAAAGTTGATTAGATTTTCATCGGGGAGTATCAGACAGAGAAACAATATATGCAATTGTCTAAAACAGGCCTAATGCATGCTCATTTGCAAGCACAATAGTAGTAGCACCAGCAGTTGCTACTCTTACAAAAACTCTTTCCATAGTTTGAATAATTTTTAGAAATTTTACAACTACTTGGGGAAAATATTGTGTTGTCAGCGTTCTCGAGTCTAATGTCTTCAAGAAAACAATCAAGGATGGCGCACCACCACATCAACGATCAAACTAGTACATCTCTAATAGGATGAATAAACAATTAAACAGAAAAAACCTGAAGAAGTCGGGCAAAATTGGGTTCCTTCTCAAGCAACTGGCAGACAGCAAGACCAGGGATGAAATCAGCTAATCTTTCATAATCAGTAAGGACTTCCCAAACACTCTGCAAGCTGGCTTTCACAACTATCTTAGATCGAATCCTCCGACGATTCTTCCCCATTTTTTCAATCTCAGTCTCAACGCCGCCGTCCTCCTCTTCCTCATCACTACCTTCTTCTCCCGTATCATCCCGAGTATCACCGTTGTCATACTCGTCAATGGTAGCGTTTCCCCCAATGTCCAGAGAACACGTGACAGTATCAAGACGAAATCTTCCAGAAGTTAGGTTAGGGTTTCTGTTGAGCCTTAAGCTGAATGCGGCGGTAGATAAGGCAGTGTCGTGGCGGTGCCGAGCGGCAGCAACTGCTGTGGCTTCGTGACGGTAGAAAATTGAAGATAGGGGGAGTGAAGAGGTGGTATTCGTATGCCACCACAACTGGTACTGGACTTGCATTTTGGTTTTTGCCTCTGGCCTTTGCTGTTGTCATATTTTCCATTACTCTATTTGCTTGGCAAAATGTACTATCAATTCTAGGCTCACATGACAAGATGGTGCTTAACTGCTTATGCCTTTTAATTATATTTAATTATAAAGTTGAACAAATAAATGTATTTTATATGGTGTTTTACTTCGCATTATATGTGATATTTTAATGCATGAACTATGAACGCATATATCTATTTGTTCAATATTATATAAATCTAACGGTCTATGTACTCGTTAAAATTGAAGAACATAAATAACAACTTAAGTCTAATTAAGTACACGTTTATGCATTACACCTTTCTGAGAATTCTAAAATCTTTGTTGATGGCCATCATCTTTTTGAGGTATTAATGTTACACTTTTTTATGAAGAAAACAGAAACTAGAAGTTAGGGGAAGAAGAAAATGAGAGAGGGGATTACAAGGTAGAGAATCAAACTCTCATCGATAAAGCTGAAGTCTAGATAACCAATCAACTAAACTGTTAAATTCTCATATTAACGGTACTCGTAGTGCGCTTTAGAAATATCATTAGCATGCTCAAGAGATAAATGGGAAATGACCAAAGATTCCTCAAGTCGATGTTGAGGATAATATTTTCCTAAAAAGTATTTTCAATTTTTCTATGTTCGATTATCTTAATATGCATCATTTTATTTATCCCTTTCACATTAGCAAGGGATAATTTGCCCTCTATTAGCACATGATCATAGAGTCGAAAGCAGACATACAAAAGAGTCCAACTAATTTGAGATTGACATAGTTGATTAGCAAGTCCTGTGCAATCTAAAAAAGAGCCTTTAATCTGCTTCATGTCTGTAAAGTTACGTTTATGATCATCAAGGCAAGTCTATAAGAAGCAGCTTCTATACATGTCAACAGTTGTTAACACAATAAGATGTCAATACATCTACAAACTTGAAGACTGCTTTATATTTCTACAAGTTTAACAGGGAAAGTTAATATACACATGCATTGTTCAGAAGCAGCTTTACAGTTTGTTGACAACTTTAGTACTGAAATATACCTTTAACTAGCAACTTACATCTACGAAGTTTTGTTTCCTCAATTTACAAATGACAATAGTTCTTTCAATTGCCACAGTCTTGCTTCCTCTTTGCTTGGCTGCAGCACGGCATCTATGTTCTGAACGAATTTAAATGCTATAGCTATCAGCTCCTAACTTTTTTGATTCTAGTATCAGCAATTTTTCAATCTGGTCAACTTTATTCCATATCCCTTTGTGTTTGTAGGTATGCGCACACAGAGAGCCATGTGTTGACCCTATCAGCACTATATGTCAGATTCTAAGGTTATTACACAGGTGGCCAAGTTCAGGTCTTGCATCCATCCATTCTTTGAATCTTAACTCAGCTGGAGAACTGCTGTAGAGATAGGATCTAAATGTGATCAGGAAAAAATATCGCCTGCAAAAAGAAGAGAAATAAAACCATTAATTTATACAGTTCTAAACTTTGCCTGTTTGGCAGCAAAGCACCTTAGATGTAATGTTAACTGGGCATTGCTCTAGGAAAAAAGATGACACCTTTCCATTTTAAGGATGAGGCTAACTGTATTGAAGAGCAAGCTTCTCAAGGACTAAATCTTATTCAGTTATTTTGTATTACTACTAGTCAAATATGTGCTCTGTTATCCATTTTAGTTTGTCCCGGCTCCAACCACTTTCTAGAAGGAAAAAATTGCCAGTTCTAACAACTTTTCAATATTTTATATGCATTTCTGCTGCACAATAGAAATTTCAGCTTTATCTTAAACAAGCATCCAAAGAAGGACCTCGAAGATGATGTAGGGGCAGTATGTTTGTTCTTGTATTATGTTCTCTGCTTCTACCTTCCATTTTTTATCAACAAACTTTTCATTAAAAAGAGATGGAAGAGAATCAACCTTAAAGCTCTAATGCCCATATCCATCAGATATGCTCGACGTTCTTCATCTTCATCTAATTTCCTTTCCAGCTCCTGTGAATATTGAACTATATCTTGTCCTAAATGACCAGCACCTGCACACCTTTGAAAAATTGAAAAGAAAGAGTCAGAGAAAATATTCAGAAGAACAGTGGCTTGCAATTCAGTTGATTTAGACCTTCAAGATCAAAATAGTTAGATCAATTCCTACGCCTACACCTACACCTACACCATTTCAAAGTAGAAGCATGACTTGAGTCTACCCATAAGTAACAAATTCAGTTTTTCTATTAGCTTAAACTTAAAAGGCTGGTCAGCAATGATATTCCCACTTCCTGCTGTAGAAAAAATCATCTTCTCTTTAAAGATTTTATTAATAATGAGAATCTCTCGGGCGCAAGAAGATACTTAAAAGTAAAAAATTTACAAAACATTCCCTCTGTTTCAATTAGTTTGTCTTACTTTCCATTTGAGTCCGTTAAGAAAAATGACTTTTCCTGGCAACTCTTTAATTTCAACATTCCATACGACATGTTTATGACCACAAGATTGAAGGGTATTTTGATAAATTATACATATCTTTAGTTAACAACCATAAGATTTCAAAAATCTTTACTTTCTAAGACTATGTGTCCACTCAACTAGGACAGACAAATGAAACGGAGGGAGTAATATGATTCTCCTCGAACCACACCCAATTTTCTCTACAAAACTGAATTCTGGAGCCTCATCAGTGCACCAAGACAAAATACAAAATGAGAGACTATTCCTCAAATTCAATCTATACCACTGAAAACTCCCCTATTTCTTTACTTCCACAGCATCAATACGAGTTCTAGTCGAGCAACATTCACATCTCTCTGACTGCTTTCTAAATTTTCAGTTGGAGAGTACCTCCTTCACTATGTCCAACACCAACCTTTACAGCCCGAGACATCTCCAATCTCACACCACAATCGAGTTGCCAACAGACAATATAGGAGGAGGTGGTCCACACCTTCACCTTAACAATAGCATATGAAGCACCAACGGCCATATGGATCCACCTCTTTTCAAATTCTTAACCGTCAATATGCTCCAGTCGCTGCCAAAAAAGGTAAAAAGGAGCCATTATTTGGTATTGAGGAATCCATACCAACAAAGTATAGAAAATTAATTCCTCCCTCAACAAAAGCTTACGATAATTGGATTTTCTCTCTCCTACTTTCTTGGACTCTAAGATAACTATTCTCCGGCCACTCTTGCTGGCCAACGTTTGGCTTGGTAGCTCAGTTTTTCACCCACAGTGATCTCTAACGAACTTCTTCCTTCACTCTCTTCTAATCTTTTCTGCTCAGATTTTCTCACCGCCAGCAACGGACTTGGTACGGATGGAAAAGAAGTTGCAACATGATGAAACATTCAATTTTGAACTCAAATACCATGAGGTGGCTCTGTATCATCCTTGAGGAACCATTGAAAGACGGGAAAAAAATGATTAGGAAGTGGAATACCAAGGACAAACTTACAGACCTCTACTGCACCAATAAATTTAATGTGAAGGGAAGATACATGAGCATCCTGTCGCTTCAGGGGAATGAAAGATAGGTCCTAATAATTCCTGAGTTTGCCCTGAATGCTGGTTAAATGATATCACATTTAAGATAAAGAGGTTTATTAAATGTTCCAACCTACTGATCAGTGCAGAGCCTTTCAGAGCTTACAAGGAGGATTATCCTTACGCCAGAGTGGTACGTAAAAGCAAATGGCAGTATAATACCCTTAAAGAGTCCACAGTTGCAGCGGGTGGATGAGATATTTGCATTGCAGAGCCATCAGGGCGAAAGGGTAATGGCTTGCTCAATAGATGCATAGTTGGGCATTTTGGACAGGAGATCAAAGAGAAAGTTACACTAGCAGATATTAGAAGATGGTGCTCTCAAACATGGAAGGCAGTTTTTGAAGTCAATATCTATGAAATGAGCAGCGAATATGTTTCTTTTTTAATTCCAGAACAGAAATATGGCGGAGCAGACACTAAAAAGGAGTGGAGATGAGAAAGGAGAAAGATGCAACTTGAGTGGAGGAATCCAACAGCTGGTTATTCTCCAATCTCTCAAAACAATGATACCACATGGATTAGGGCTTTGGGCATTCCACTTCATCTCTGGTCACAGAAGATTTTCTCAGAAGTGTGGAATCTTTGTGGAAGGTGGGTGTTTCCACTGAAGAGGAAACAAAATTCAAAAACACCTTAAGTGGCGAGAATCCAAATAGTAACGATAGAAATAGATGACTTTAAATTCCATATCCCTATTTGAGTCGAGAGAGATGACTGATTCTGGGAATGCTGGAGCTGATAGTTTTTGACAAAGAAACTGCCGGTTCAAAGCTCTCTACATACCTTAAGGCAAAGATGTGCTTTATGACATAAAAAAGAAGGTACTGAAAACATGGGTATACAATGTGCAGCTAATAAAGAGCATGTGGAGAGTTCAAGCAAGGGGATTTCGGGGCTGACAGAGCAGTCTAAGTCATTTTCAGTGACTTGAATCCAAACATCTGGTTGAAAGTTTCGACCAAATTTTAGTCGAACAAATAACGCTAACAACACTCACAGTATTTTCTGCATCAGCTACATAAACAGAGGGGTCAATGAAGCAGAACTCCCGAACCTGGGGGAGAAAATAACAGAGGCAGACATGCAAGGCTCGAAACATGCAAATACCATGACTTAACTATGATGGGTGATAGTGAGTGTTATCAAAGGCGCGCTTCAGCCCTAAAACGAGGCTCAAAACAGGTTGAGTGCTTTGCCTCACTTTATGTGCGCTTCAGTGTCGTCATCAAGGTTCTAAGGCAAACGTTTCCTTGCCAATGAGCCTCGTATGAAGAAGTGACACTAAATAATTGATATTTTACTTTATCATAAACTTTTTTTCAAATTCTTTGGTCATATTTTTGTCATTCATGTTTATAATTATTAGTTTTGAACTAAACATATATATTTGTATTCTTTTCTCCCTTTGCGCCTTTTTTCATTAAAGCACACTTTATTTGCGCTTAAAGCCCTAACGGACCTTAGAGTTTTTTTGCGCTTTTCGCCTTTGACAACACCCGTGATACTCTAAAGGAGGAGAATAAAATAGTGAAATACCAACATAACTCAATGGCTATCCAAGAAGGGAAAGAGATTGACGAATGGGTATTGGAAGATGCAGAACTTATTCAACAACATCAAAAATTTCTACCAGACAACGAGATGGATGCAACAATTTGCATGCACCAAAATTTGATTAAAATGGGCAAACCTTTTGGGTAGATTTTCAAGGACATGAGGAAGAAGATTTGGAACTGCTCAAGCAAATTGACAGTAGCAGGCAGCCACGAGAAATGGACGCCGAGGATTCTATCAAGAGGCCTATATACAAAGGAGTTCACGAATCTAAGGATACTGTTTTTGATGTCAAGTTCAAGGAACAGGGGAAAGGGTGGAAATTGTTTTTAATGAAGATCAATTTGATGTCATGGAATGTCAGGGGGCTTAATAATAAGGGTAAAAGAAAAATAGTAAAGAGCCTAACACACAACTGGAATGCTGATATCATTTGTCTTCAGGAAACAAATTAGAAGGGAATGTAAGGGAGATCATTTAAAGAGAATTGGAGGAGTAGATGGGTGAGATTTGTCTACTTAGAAGCTAGTGGTACAAGGTATACTCATGTTATAGGATAGTAGAATTTGGACAGGGACCTCTTTCCGAATTGGTTCATATAGCTTAACTTGCAAGTTTGAGGCACTCTTACAAGACATTGAGAGTCACATAACAAGGGTATATGCACCATTTGCAGATCTGAAAGGGAAAATGTTTGGGAAGAGATGGGAGCAGCTACGTGCTTGATGGGTGGTCCCTGGTTGTTTGTGACGATTTCAACATCACAAGATTTCCTTCTGAAATGAATTGTAGGAGGAGATCTCCATCTCTGTTATACAGTATATGAAATTGATCGATCCACAACTGAAAGGGGGCTCTTTAACCTGATCAAAAAAAAATAACATGATTGTTTCCAGGTTGACAGAATACTTATATCAGAAGAGGGGGATGATAGGTTCAGCAATATCAAACTTCTACAGAGAAGAGTGGAATGATAGGTTCAGCAATATCAAACTTCTACAGAGAATTGACTATGATAGTCTGGGAACAAAACAAATCTTATTTCAAATTTGAGAATTGGTGGTTGAGCACGGAGGGTTTTGTGGACAGAAAAAAAAAGTTGTGGACGTCTTTTTTGGTTGCAAGGCAAGTCTAATTTTATTCTAGCTTGCAAAGCTCAAAGCACTTAAAGGCTAGCTAAAGGAATGGAGAAGTATACCAAAAAATTAAAAACCTTCAAAAAATAAATGGTTCTCTACAGAAGAAGAGACCCATCCTTGTATACAAATAAGAACCTCATGGTACACCAAAAAGATGTTAAAGATAAGAAACTATTCTTCAAATATACAAAATCAAGGTCACTTCCTTTAAAAGCTCTTCTAGTTCTCTCTCCATATAACCACATTAAAGCCAATGAAGCAATATACCATGCCCTATGCCTTCTCCTCTGTCGTCTAAAAGACCAACTGAATATAACATCCTTCACCATACCCGGCATAGTCCAAAACCAAACCATCTTAGAATCTTCAACCTAAGTTGTGAAGCTATCTGACAATGCAATAGAAGACGGTCCACATCCTTTCCTGTATTTTTGCAGATGAAACAACAACATAATTGCTCCACTTCCTCAAGTTTTCGGCAGTCAGAATCGCTCATTAACCATGCAAAAAAAAATACATCTTTCTGGGTTCTGTTGGGGATCCAAACGTACAGGTTTGTAGGATTTGTACATCTTTACAAAGCAACTTACCGTAGTAAGACGACTTTACCGGTAAAATAGCACCCTTCCCTAAGCCTTATTACATAGACAACTCACCACTGCTCCCTCTCTATATCCCCCTCTTATCTTGGAGTAATTAGTTTACCCAATTCCCTGATATGCACATATCATAATAAGCATTAAACGGATTTTTTTACTCACTAATTGTCTTCACCCAATAGGGTCAGAAAAGTTCAGTCACTAGTTCCTTTTACTGTTGAACAGAGATCCCTAATTGAATCTAAATAATACTTGAAAATTTGATGGTATGAGAAGTTTATCGTATTTATGCCCTCAACCAATCTCCTGTGTAGTATTCAGGAAGCTGGACTGCTCAAGGAAGCTGGCATTATGGATTAAGTAGACGATGTGTACCTTTCTATCACAGCATCAACGTCTGTCTTGCTCTCAGGGCCGTGCACAAGAACCCTAGTGAGGCTTAATATGTCCCGATAGTCACCCATTCTCCGTGCTTCTTCATCAGAAATTTGAACATTGAAATTCTCTACAGATGAACAAGGAAGACCGGTACTTTCAGAAGGTCGATGAATATCCAATGACAATTTAGCCTCAGCTTCAAGCCTTAAACAAATAATAGCCATTGCATAAGCAATCCCTCCAAATCCTGTGTGTGATACAAAAAGGTAAGATCCTGCAGCGCTGTTTAGAGAGAAAAAAAAAGAACTATTAGTTTAATTTTACTTCTAATGAGAACATAGAAAAGGAAGTCACAAATTAACAACTCTCAGATAAATTCTTCATCGACACAGGTAAAAAATTATCACTAGAAAGACATCTTATACCCTTTGGCAATCAAAATCACACTGCACCTGACACAGAATAGACTTTTCCTCTGGATTTGAGGAGAGAAATTGTCACTAGAAAGACACCCTATACCCTTTGGCAATCAAAATCACACTGCGCCTGACACAGAATAGACTTTTTTGCTGGATTCGGGGTGAGAATAGTAAAAGAAGTATGTTATAACATTTTTCTTATCAAAGAACGAACGATTAAATCTTCTCAAACACCAATAAAGCCAGACAACTTTAGGAATGTAGTTTTTGCGCCATTAACAAGTATAAATTGGCAATAATAAGTTAATGATCGTTCAATCAAGATTCCTAAACTCACAATAAATGAACAATAACGTAAAACAGTGTAGGGGGAGATAGGATGTGCACAGACCTTACCTCTGAGAGGCTGTTTCCTATCAAGATTCCTAAATTTTCGATTGAAAAAAATTAGTATAGCAAGGCATATCCTATTATATCCAATTGGACATTCTCTGAGATATTTAGAGTTTCTGGGACAAGCAATTCCACAAACATGATTTTACTTTTAGTTCTAGTGCAATCTGTCTATGTCATGGTGATGGCTGTGGAAGGACAAGAAGCTATCCAACTTTCACATACAATCAATGAATTATGCTTCAGTTCCAATATGTCAACTTTTCCCTCACAAAAACGGCTAGTGAAAATTTGAATGACCTCACTCAGAAGTTGAAGGCATTTAAATATTCAGCAAATTATGTGCTGCCACTTACTCGTCTTTACAGTATTGGATAGCATCAATATCGGAAGACAGGGCTTCTTTCTCTCTAGTCAACGGTATCCTCCTATAGGTTATGTCATAACCTTCATTCTTCAGGCTTGCATATACCTCAGCAGGAGTTTTAACATCATCCACAAATATGTTCTCCCAATATCCAATGATACTAACTTGATTTGAAGTCGGGTTATACTCTTCACGATGCAGAAGCATCCTACCACCAGATTGTCTAATCTCACATTGAATGTCATCTTTTAACCGAGCCTCCAAGTGTTCCACCTGTGGGGAAAATGAAGTTAAATAGACAATAAAATGATCATAACCATTGTTTGAAGGGGTAATTTGATTGACTGACCAATGAACCAGTGATTCCAACATGCTTCAAGGATTCAACAGGCTTATTCAATTCTCTCAGAACAAAGGGTGTTCCATTAATATAAACAACAGCCTCTTCTCTCAGATCAGTTAAAACTACTCTTTTAGCAGATCTTTCTTTTGAGGTCTGGTTTGCACCAAGGTAAGTCAACATCTCCTTAGCTCCAGCAATAGTAGGTGTTGCCATGCTATAAATGGGGTACCCATCAACCTATAAAGGATGAGAAATTCAGTAATAATTTCAAGTTTTACCCATGAAATAAAACTCAAAATTCACATAGTAGATAGCACGTATGGAGTAACTGTATGGAGATCAATCAGAAATTTATGGTCTAGTCTGAAGGAGAATTTGGTGTTCAAAGTGGGCGAGGGTAACAAAATATTTTTTTGGAAGGACAAGTGGAATGGACAAGAGTTTCTAAACTCGGTTTTCCCAGATCTCTTTTCATTTTGTACCAATCATGATGCTAAAATTGCTGAGATTTGGTCTCCTCAGGGATGGAACCTCACCTTCAGGAGAAATCTAAATGATTGGGAAGTGGATAGAATTGCTGAACTGCTACTCAAATTGGGTGAATTCACAGGCCTTACTACAGAAGCAGATAGTATCAGATGGAAACACGACTCTGATGGCAAATTATCTACTCGGGCAGGAATTGCTTTGGTCGCAGGAACTATGAAGGGCACACTGACCCAACCAAGGCAAAATGCTTCACCCGAAGTGCATGTCTCACTCAGGAAAAACTCAAGAAAAGAGGCTTCCAGATTGTCTCCAGATGTCTTTTTGCCATGAGAAGGAAGAAACTAACAACCACACATTCCTACACTGTAGTATTACTGTTCAGGTGTGGCACATGGTTCTCAGCATTTCTCAAGAGCCCTGGGTGATGCCAGAACATATCGTTGATTTTTTGAGCTGTTAGATGGGGGGGGGGGGGGGGGGGGGGGGGGCAATACCCAAAAAAGATGGTGGTCTATAGTACCTGTCTGGTGGGCTATTTGGAGAGAAAGAAATCTCAGGTGTCATAAGAATACAAGTAACAATATTCAGGAAGTTAAAGAAAATTGCATTAACATGTTTTTTTTGGTGTGAAGAAGTAGAACAGTTGGTAGATTTCCTAGGATCTATGTAATTATGGATATATCTTGTAACTTTTTGGAGGTATGCAGCATACCCTTATGCTGAAGAATACAACTTTACCTTTATCAAAAAAAAATAAAAATTACAAGTTCGTAGAAATCTATGCATATTCACTACAAAATTTATGTCCTTAGCCTCTATCTCTCTCCAATCAGTGTATTATACTCTTCCTAGACAAGGTCATATAAGTGCATTGCACATGCAACATTTGCAAATGTGAACAAATCTACACTTTACAATAAGGTAAAAGTTGAATACTTTGTCTATTTATTTTGCGACCTGAATCCTGCCTGATTAGACGGATAGAGTTCATGCCGAGATAATTTGGATTATGGAGATTTTTATTGAGATATATAATGGTAGAGGAGGGTTAAACCAATCCCCTACTGAATCGTCGAGTGAATGGGGGTAGAATACTTCGTACTTTTGGTCCATTCTTTATACACTGTTTTGGTAAGGTTGGACTAGCAATTTTTTTGTACTTCCCATTGTTGTTGACCGTCTCTTCTGTAAACTTAAGCATAGTAACTTTCTGCTTACCTGATCTTGCTGTGCTGTTCTTTTCGTTTCTGGCTTTACATTAGAACTCTAATAGCAGCAGAGTGACAAATCAGCCCATATTGCATCGCTAATTGGGGTACTATACTTTGGACTTCTTTGTTTGACCCGATTTTAAAATAGCATTTACCATACACATAAATATACTGTATGATAAATTTGTCTCAAAGCATTATTACTCTCTAACTAAAAACAGTTCTTTGTCATATGAAAATTGGCTTCAAAATCTATGTGAAGAAAATCTTGTGTAGATGATATAAAGGCCTGTGCTGTAAATGGTACACTACATCTCTCTTGGAAACCCTAACACAAGTATAACTATCTCCATATTAGGCATGTAAAATCAAAATTCAGCTTATCTTATCGTCCTGACAAAAGTGGAAGTTTAACATACCCTGTAAACATGAGGAGCCCCATGAATTTGTATGTGACTGGAAGTTCTTTGGCCAGGAAAGAAGTACATCTTGAGAATAGACCCTTTACCAAGAACAGAGCCATTCCGATCTTTCACAATAGCTTCCATAACAGCATCTCCATGTTGTGACTCATGTGGAGCTCTTAGTTCCTCCTGCACAAACAATCATAACAGAATCAAATCGAGCTTCAAAAGAATCCATAATCATGAGACAGACAGATGACAGAGGCATTACAGGGATGGTAAAAAATCTCCCAGGCCGTAATCTGATTGACCACTTCATTGCTTGAACCTCTGGCCTCTGGTGCAGCCAATCTTTGAATGTCATCCTCGATTTTCCTTGTCCACAAAATCCATCAAATGCTTCGCTACCAAGATATGCAGCAAAAGCAATCAAACGAAAATATCGTTCCAAGTATTCAGCACCACGATTTAGTGCTACTCTTCTTTCTCTAGGCTCATTATGCTGCTGATTAAACAACTTCCTGTATTGCAAGACTGCTTGGCGTATGTTCTGCAGAGCTGAACATCGATCAATAATAGCATCTAAGGCCTCTCGGCATTCCACCCCATTATCAAACAATCTTGTTATTTTCCATAGCAACAGGATGTCATTTATCCCAAATGCATCATTCGTGTGTGTTTGAGGTCTACTTTTCAATACTAAAGATACAGGTGGATGGGATTGGCCTTCACTTTCATCATCGCTTGACAAATCACCACCTAAATCAGGATTTGATGCATCATGCAATACTCTAATTGGTCTCCCACAATCAATACGTAATTTCAAAAGGCATGCAGTTACAGTTCCAGTGGTAGTCCTCCCTATACCCATCTGTATTCACAGAAAAGGTAAAATAAGCATCATCTGTTTGGAGCTAAATGTCTCCGAAAAAACAAGTAAACCGAAGAAGAAGAAAAAAAGAAGACTAGATACTAAGTTACCTGGCAATTAAAGACAAAAGCAGTATCCTTGGAAGCAGATGCTATATTAAAAGACAATACATCGAAGTCAGAACTTTTGGGAGCTTTGCCATCAGTGATAGGAACACGAGCATACTTTATAGGAAAACCATCAGCCTCCAAGCACTTAAAGACCTCCACAGGAGTTTGAACTGCATCAGAGCTCACATGTTCCCAAGCATCAAATATTTGACCGTCATCAGTTTCATGAATAACCATTATTGCTCCTTGATAACGCTCAGCTTCTCGCATAATGTCATCCTTTAATCTAGCTTCCATTTTTTCCACTCGTTCACGATCAATCCCCTATATTCATTTAGTTGTAACTAGCCAGTTTAATAATCATAAGTAATAAACAAGTCAAGACCCTAAAGCAAATCCACTTAAAAGAAAAAAAATATCTTGTATTTTCAGCAAATTTTGTAATACAAGAAGCCCTTACAGTAGAAATGAAAATATCGTATACCGAAGAAAAATAAATAAGGCTTTTAAGATAGAGAACAGGAACTTCAAAAACTTCCAATACAGAACTACATGTACCATTTGAAATCTATCAAAATCAGCTGGGAACAAATTCAGTTTATGCAATCTGATTATTCGGTACAAAGGAAGTACTGATCAGATTGTCTATTTTTGATAAAATAATATCAGCCAAAGGTTCAAAAAAGGGACTTAAAGCAAAGATATTTGCACTACATTCTACTCCCTCCATGTCATTTAAGTATCTTAATTTGATTAGGCATGGAGTTAAAGAAAATAAGGGACACTTTTGAGTCTTATGGTTCTAAACTAAACATGTGTACAATGTACAAAAATACCCTTTGAATCTTGTGATCTTAAACATGCCAAATAGGATTTTGGAATAAAAGAGTTACTAAATATAGAAAATATCATTGTTTTCTCAATAGACCAATAAAGGAAGTAAGACGCATAAATTGAAACGAGGGTGTGTATTGAGATCTCATCAGAATTAATATCAATAAGAATATCTTCTAAAATTAATAACATGTAACACAAGAAATTACAAGAACTTTTAAAAAGGTAGTAAGACAAAATTTTAAAATCATACAGGATCTACTTTTCTTGATTTTCATGTGAAAAGAAAAAGGTAAAGAAAAAGAAAGAAGAAGCTGCATTCCTCCAGACAGAGAAAACCAAAAAGTAGAGGAACGGCTTCTGACAGCATAATAGAAGTCTAAAAATATGGATTCAAGTAAGAGTTTTGGAAATGAGTATCCGAGAAAAGTATGGATCTGATACAGGTCAATTCAATTTTTTATCGTTTTTAACATGCCTGTTTTAAAGGAACCATATAATGATACAATCCAATGTCACACACATTTGCAATGATACGTCAATGCAAAATGAAGGGTTTATGCATCATCAGCAGTAACAAGATCTGAAAGAAGTTACTTATCTAAAATTTGCATGAAATTGAATTCATACCGTGTATTCAAGCATATTTTTATAGGGCCTTTCAACTTCGCGGAGTACAAATGGTTTTCCATTGATGTAGATAACAGGTTCTTCTCTCATATTGTGCCAGAAAACTGGACGTCCACCTTTGGAGCTACCAATCCTTTGAATTACAGATCGTATCCCACTGACAGTTGGATTTGCAACACCATATACAGGAAATCCTGGAATTTCTCTAAAGTTAGGAGCACCTTCTAATATTTCTGGCAAGCCAGGATGTTGACAGCCAGGACAGTGGTCACTCTTAAGAACGGTTTGAGGTCCTAGAACCTCTCCGTTCCTCAAAGCAGCTACTTGCCCCATTTCAGAAGGGCGATCATCACTAGAGTCAACTAATTTAGCAAGAGAAGGTTCCAGGCTCACATAGCCGAGTGCTCCCATTGGGTCTCTCCTTAGCAACCTGCAGACAACCCTAGCATATAAGTCTTCCAATAATGCACGGTTCTTTCGGGATTTTACAGTTCAAAAAAAAAAAGCATCTCTTAAAAGCACATATTAGTGTTCAAAAAGTTCAATAAACACTAATCCAATGTCAAGAATCATAAACTAATGAATGTAGTAATACATCTTTTTCAATACAAACCATCATCCACAGAGATGAGATGTTATAAGGAAGCCTTCATTACATTAGAAAAATTTAAGCAAATCAGAACACCAGCCACATATGGGCAGTAACTAGATCAATGCATCGCATAGTAGAGACAACTGACTTACCAAACTTGAGAAGCTTCACAAAGTTCAGATCCACAAGTTCACAGAGATGTTTCTACCTGTTCTCTCCAAATACCAATCCCCAAGCCCCAAACCAAATAACTTACAAGGGAACTAAGATGGGACGAATTGAACAAACTTAGTGATTGCATAGATTTTCTTGAGAAATATTAAAGATAATTATTCTCTCCAGATAATGTTGATGGTTTAGAATACTTAAATATTTCATGAACAAGTAAATTGCATGGCTGCTAGGGTGATCAGATGACATTCAACAACTGAACTAAACATCAGTTTAGTATCTGGAGATTAGACGTCAATTTCTGCCAAATTATGTTCAGATACAGGAGGCATCTCTTTAATTTCTCACATAAATATAAGACAGTTCAAATTCTGTAAGCTTTGAAAGTTTGCAAGGCCTAAAAACAAGCGTATACACATGAATCAGTGCAAAATACTGACATGAAAAAATGATGCAAGATAACCACCTGAAAGAGTCGGTTGCAGCAGTAACATTTATATGTCGTAAAAAGATCAGAGGAAAAACAATTATAAGTATAACTATGGGTCTACGAAAAAATTGCAACATAAAAAATCATGTAAGGAAAGCACTTTGACAGAATAGCAGAATATTTTATCCTTACCTGCGGATTATACTATATAACTCTGGTCTTGCTTTCATCCAATCACTAAAGCTGCAATGAGCAGAGGACCCAGCAAAAAGTGCATCTCGTTGTGTATGGAGATACACAGCAAAACATATGAGGAAGTAATATCTTTCTAGGTACTCCACAAAAAATGAAAGTGCTGCCTCTCTCTTCATCTCATCAGGTTGGCGCAAAATGCTATTGCGATATATGGCAATAGCTTCACGTAGGTTCTGCATGTAGATCCATGTATTAAATTTAAAAAATGCATCATAATTCGAAAAGAAACTGCAAAATTTGAAGCATTCTAAAATGAGATGAAATGAAAGGGACGATAAAAAGATTCTTAATGAGTTTTTCTCATCAGAAGAAGCAGATCATGTCAACAAAAAGACTGAATAGCAGATTTGTGCGGACAAAATAACCAAATGCAAAACGTAGTACAAGCAACACATCTTCTCACACATAATAAACCCCTACCTGCATAGAGGAACATTTGTCTATGACCTTATCCACTTGTCTTTTGCCTTCGACACCACCCTATAAAGCATAACTCCAGTCAATATTAGATTAACAAAATGCCAAATCTGCAAAAATTATTAAAATAGAAAGTTATTGTTTTGCTACCTCTAATACCCGAATCAAGCTTCTAATTACAGTATATTCCCCTCTACGGATTGCCTCCTCTGAGTTTGCTAATGTGTCATTCAGATTGGAGATGCAGTCAGAAACTCTACCAATGGAATTGCTCCTTGGAATTCCTGTTAGATAAAAACATCTCAAGTAACGCTTCCAGCAAAGATTTAAACATAGAAATGATGAGAACTAAAACAGTGAATCATGCAGACCATGCTGGACATAGAGGTTTAGTGATTTAGCTTTTAGATCAAGTGCTGGGAATCTACCTACACAGTTTGTTTTTTTTCTTTTTTGAGGAAATAAAGTAACAAAACTTCACTAATGAAGGGCAAAAAATTGACATTATACGAGTATACACAAAAAGTAGAAAGATTTACAAGAAAATAAGACTTTGTACAAACGATAGTACATCAGCTAATCACCTATACAAATAAGAAACCGCGTAGGCGCACAGTAAAAAAAAACAAGGACAAGAGGCTATTCTTCAAGTGTACAAAATCACTCCGTCTTCTAAGGATCCAACTAAATCTCACTTGTTTCCGCTGCCTGGCGTCATCCACTGAATCGCAAACCATCCCAGTATTTTCCACCTCAAGCGAGAAGCTACCCGACAATGTAAAATAAGATGATTCAATTCTTCATTCGAACTTTAAAACATAAAATACCAACTGACATATGTAATCTTCTTCTTCCTCTTCCTCAAATTCTCAATTGTCAAGATCATCCCTCTCCCCCAGCTAGCCAAACAAAAAACACACCTTAATCAAAACCTGGGATCCATACTGATAGATATGTAAAAAGAATTTCCTCTATTACCAAAGTTTTTCATACTAGGAGTTAGCAGAAAATGTGCCACTATTCCCTTGCTTTTAAAACTGCCAGTCATACACAGAAACATTGAACTTCATTATTCTGAAAGAACTCTTTTTTCTTCATGTATCAGAATTTGGATATTGAGTCCCTCAGCTAAGCATTAAATTTCCAACACCTATTCCTTAAAAGATTCTTTTTCATCTCCTTCTTCATGATATTACAGTTTGGTTATTCAGTTCCTCCTTTAACATTGATTCCGATGACTATTCTAAAAAAAATATTTTCTCCCATTCACACTGTAAAGTCTAGATATAACATTTCAGTTGGCATAAATTCTTCTTTTATACTGGTTAAAGCAAGGGATTCCTTCATTTATGTCCCTTCGATCAAACTTAATTACCAGCGCCAGACGAAATATATAAAATTTATACTCTGATTATGTATATTAATTGCATATACATTTATACCTAAATATATAAAACCTAGACATTTGATAGTAATTTTGTAAACTAGATCACCCAAATGCGTTGGCTTGTAATTATCCCTAAAGTATTGTATTTTTTTTTTTTGGTTTCTCACCTGGTCTCCGGTACCCCCATTGGGGTCTAACTAAATCCAGAGTTGCACCGGGAAGTCCCACATTGGGAAAAGCATTGTATTTAAGAGCAAAGGAAAGTCTCGTTAAAGGTTGTGTAATGAGATAAAAAAGTATATAATTACCTTTACATTATTAGCAATCTCCATCTTACACCAATAAAACAATAAAGAACTGCATCTGCTCTTAATGCTGATAAAAGATTTCTCTTTTCTCTCAAAAATCCTTGTGTTCCTTCTTTCCAAATGATCCGACAGAGGAGAACAGGCATTGTATTCCATATCTTTTCCTTGTCCTTCCCCAGCCCTTTCAAGTACCAACATTTTAGGAGCTCGGTAGTTGTCCTAGGCATTGTCCAGCTAACCTCCCCCCCCACCTTCCAAAACACACCCACACAACACCCCATAATATTCAGAATGAAAATGCCAGACATGTGTGGTGAAAGTGCAGTGAATGAAAAGATGGCATAATCTCTTCACTGTAAAGTGCCAAGATAGTATCCGCTGGATGCTATCAATGAAATTACTTACTTCATAAAAAAAATTCTAAGGGCAGGAAATATTTGTAAAAATTTAACATGAAGGGAAATGTCAGGTCTGACATGAGAGAAAATAAGAATTACCAGAAGCTCCGATACGATTAAGGTACACTAATGTAGCAATCACCATTCCTGTTGTTGTTCTCCCACGTCCCATTTGGCAATTAAAAATAATCTGGGTGTTCACATCAGCTTGGGAAACTCTATGAACCTAAAGATCAAAAGGAGCAGAAAAACAAAAGGAATAAGACAAAACCAAATGTTCAAATCAATCAGGGAAATGATTTAATAGAGAACCTCTACATTTTTTAACAGAAATATTTAGATAAACAAAAGAACAATTTTAAGAGCATAAATTGCTAATGACTGTATTGACAGGATGTGTTCGCTTCATGAGTCAAGACAGTTGCTATATTATAAGAGAAACGTAAAGGTTTCACAAAGAAGTCCACTTGACGAGTCAAGTAAGTTGCTATATTATAACAGAAATGTGAAGGTTTAATTTTAAGAGATAACGAAAACGCTAGCTCCCTCCCTCCAGTTACACAAAAGTAAAGGCATTCTAGCTTTAAACAACATTACATTCCTTTCTTATTATTGATTGTTGAAAACGGAAAACAAGAATTCATTAAATCCCTTCTTGTTTTAATTTGCAATCTAGAAACCTTCCCTCACTAGTTTTACTGAAAATTAAACCCAAAAGTGGTCCTGTCATTTGGAATTTGTAATAAACTGCTCAATTGCCATCACCATACCCTAATTAGTTTTAGTAATTAGCTCTTGGGCAGATTACCATAATCACCCTTCCAAGGATATACTGAAGATATACATTGTGACATAGCCGCAAGATTACGGTGGGATTTATGTGGTTTGGCATCCCAAGGGTGATGCCTAGAACTGTAAAAGATTTGATATCCCTCTGGAAGAGTGAGAGAAGGAGAGATGGAAAGTGTGGAATGTCTCTCCACTCGTATTGATGTGGGTTGTTTGGAGAGAGTAACAGAAGAGTTTTTTTGAAACTGAGTAACAGAAGAGTTTTTGAAGGGGTAGAGATGAGTTTTACATAATTACGGAGTAGCCTTTGATCCCTTATTTTGTTTTGGTGCACCCAGGTAGTCACTCATTGTATAGAAGATAGAGTGACAGTTGTAGTGAATCATATCTTTTTGTAGTTTCTCTACTTTTTGGTATACCCCTTGTATATGGCCATATGTTTCTGGCCTTGTTATCAATGAAAATACTTTTACTTGATAGAAGAAAAAAAATATACAAAAGGAGAAATACTTGACTATTGCTTAATCAGCGGTGAGGTAGATGTGGAGTCAACAACGAGAGTTAGGACTTTAACTTCAGCTAGAATGTTTGATGATTAGAAGGTGGAGGAAGAACATGACTTCTAAATAGTACTCCCTCCGTCCCAATTTATGTGAGTTAGTTTGACTTGGCACAGAGTTTAAGAAAGAAATAAAGACTTTTAAAACGTGTGTCTAAATAGTCACAAATTTTTGGCTGTAAATTATTACCAGGTAAAATGGCATTATAAGTTAATTTCCAATATAGAAAATATATCATTCTTTGTGGGACTAACTAAAGAGGAAATTAAGTCATATAAATAGAGACCAGGGAGTAATATTTATGCTATGACGATCCTGCAAGCGGGTTACATTCCTCGAATTGTGAGGGAGTTCCATCAGGTTAGATCTTTGTCATGTTTTATCAACTTTGAAACTCAAAGACTTTACCTTATGCAGTTGTATGGGCAAAAAAGGCACCTAGAAAATTTGCATTTTAAGGACATCTTCTGGCGAGGAATATTAAGGAGATTCATAAAATTTGAATATATGACCCTAAGGCAATTTTTTACTATCTTTGCCACTACAAAGGGATCCAAAAGTTAATATATCTACATACGGTAAAAAAAAAATTGACGTATTTGCACGGTACTACTTTCCAATAAAGGGGATTCAATTGAACCCCTTTCCTTGGTTGTGGCTCCCCACTACTTTTGAGAATTCGATCTCACTGGCAAAAATCTCAAAAAAAGAAGCAAATTATATGTTTAATTGGTGCTTTGTATTGAGGGGCTGAAAGGAGGGTGATCACCTACATTCACACTATAAGTTCCTTCTAATGTGTAGTGACGTTCAAAATGATGGAAATCAACTCAGTAATGCCAAATATAGTGTAACATTTGAAATGCTAGAGAATGTGAAGAGGTGGGGAAATAAGTTACTCGGACTCTGGTGTAGGGGAGCGATATGGGTGTAAATCTAGAGGTCTCATCCTTCCTGATCTAAATTTTAAGATTCGGGGGTATGGATCAAGGTACGGATATGGATGCGGGAATTTGGCTAAAAATAATTTAAATATCTAAAACCAGATTTATATAAATAAATTATGAGACATCATGTGGAACAAGGTATTCTGGGGAAAAAATAATGATCAAGAGGAGAACCACAAAGGAAGATATAAGGAAAAGGACTTGCATAGAAATTTCTATATACAAGGTATTTCATTTTCCTCAATTTTACCTTAGCTTTTGATTTGGTTACAACAATCATTGTATCAGTCCCAAATTTCTCCGTTTATTTTGGTCAATGTACCCAAAATTGGTTGACCAAATCCAATCGATAACACTCACACCTACAACCACGTCGAAGGTGTGGCATCAAAAATGAAGAGTCCGAGCAACTTGTCAGGGAGAACGGAGAATACATTAACAGAGTTTTTGAAGGACAAGAAAATTCATTGATGCAAATGAAGGAACATTTTGCTATTCTAAGTATACTTTTAAAGAATACATCATATTCTCTGTTGTGTAGATGATTGTGTGAGTTTCTTGATTCAATTCTTTAGTACAGCCTTAGTTTGTACAGAGCATGTATACAGGGTTCTCCCCTTTGTTAAGACAAACTAACTACTTGCAAAATCAAATTGAATTTAGAGCAGAATGAGATGTATCGTACCCCTAATTTTATCTTCATAGTAAAGTACAAATAGCTGATTTTCTACTTATAGCTATTTTTCTAAGCCAAAACTAGAAGATATGAATAAGTTGGAGGAATGTGAACCATGTATGCTTTTAAAAGCAACAATAAAGGAAGAAGAATATCTCTATACTATATCTGTCCTTTTATTAATAAATGTAAGATTTGGTATTAATATGATGGAAAACTCAACCTACAAGGTGTATACAATAAGATAATTAGGATTTACACAACCACGTGTTTTTCTACAAATAGAAACTAGTCATCATTACAAATTGGAATAGGATGCTCCAAAAAACGTACAAAGGTCAACAAATCTTCCACTAATATCTAAATTAGAGTTTACTTTTTCAAGACCTCATCTGTTCCTCTCATTCAATATTGTCCACATGAGTGCTTTAGGAGTTGCATCACGTTCTTTTTTCTATCCCTTTGTACTTCCATCCACGAAGCAGCACTCTAATGATTGTTGGCCTAATCCAACAAATTACAAACATATGTATGCCATGGGACAATGAGCAATAAAGATACATATCTTCCCTAGCAATCTTGCACATAAAATAGTTACGTGTCCTAAAAATCAACTTTGGATGAAGAACCTCTCTCTTCAGTTACGAAACCAAACTAAGTTTCCATTGACTTGGTGAAACATTTTTTTTAACTGGTACGGTTGTCTTCTTTAGCATTAAGGACATGTTGCCCACCTCCGGAACGCAAATAGCAGCAATTACAAGTTCCTGTTAAGTCCACTATCTGATCTATAATATATCTACTATGCACAATTGTTTACACCAAAAAAGTAAAGATATGATGTAATTCCATTTTTTACTTTATGAATGGAAATGGACCTGTCATCAAAGCATCAACCATTACTTTCCAACCAGACTGACAC
The DNA here is from genome assembly GCA_027704765.1 of Solanum habrochaites. NCBI lineage: Eukaryota > Viridiplantae > Streptophyta > Magnoliopsida > Solanales > Solanaceae > Solanum > Solanum habrochaites. The sequence goes on along the minus strand of JAKWJA010001840.1, from coordinate 178,776 downwards.
ATCATATACATGATGGAACTAATCTCCACCATCTCTTCTACTTCATCTTCTTTTATGAAGTAAATAATTTCATTGATGGCATGCCGCATATGGATGCATAATAGTTATAGAAGTAGAGTAGCAAAAAAAGAACCTATCAGCTCCCGTATATATCTAGTCGAGAGCCGGTGATACGACAAAATTCAAGAAGTTAACATGGGAATTTATTGGGGACATATAAACCCAACTATTCAACAACATAAGACAACTAGCTCTAAGAGATTGGCAAGTAGTTGACATTCCAACCCTCAGGATCAACCGCAACTTTCTAAACTCAAGTATAATGGGTCCATCTCTTTACCTTTTTGCATTTAAATATCAGGGTTTGTTCACATGATACGGGGCTTAAACTTGTGATTTAGGCCACAAGTCCCTCAACCTTTGAGTTAAACCTCAGAGACTATTCATATTGACCGATTTCTGTCGTAATATTTGGAATACAGAAAGACGATAGCTAGACAGTAAAATACAATAACTCAAAATTTGATTGATTGCAGAAGATCAAAGTCTTTTCAAAACTTTTCTGGTCTAATTTTCACGATTCGACCATCCAAATCAACTTAAAACAACTATGTTCCGTTGGAGAGAAATGGTTGGGGATGGATTAGGTTTTGCATAAGTACAGTTATATTCTCTATTATTGTGAATGGTGAACAAGTTGGATTCTTCCCATCATGAAAGAGATTGAGACAGGGAGACCCCTTATCTCCCTTTTTTTATTTTGGCAATGGAAGGATTTGACAGTATGATGAAAGTAGCATTACAAAACAATTGGATCAGAGGCTCCCAAATAGGAGGTGATAGAGAAAAAACTAAGGAGATTTGTCATATGCTTTATGCTGGTGATACAATTCTTTTTTGCAAACCTATCGAGGAATCAATAAAATACATCAGATTGATACTTCTGTTATTTGAGGACACTTCAGGTTTTTCAAAATAAATTGGGGGAAAAGCAATTTGTTTCCAATTAAGGAAGTGCTCAATTTACATAGTTAGTCAGAGACCTTCATAAAAAAAAACATAGTTAGACAGAGATACTGGGTTGCAGTGTGTAGCACTTGCCTACAAGTTTATTTGGGCATGTCACCAGGCAACAAACATAAAGAGGCAATGAAATGGGATGGCATAGTAGAGAAGGCAGAAAACAGATTGACGAGGTGGAAGACTCAATACTAATCTCTGGAAGGAAGACTGACCCTCATACAGTCTTGGTGTTGTGTCCTTGTTTCCTTTAGCTTCTAAGGTTGTGAAGAGGTCCGACAAACTTAGAAGGGATCTTTTATTGCATGGTTGCAAAGACAATAAGGGATATAATCTGGTGAAATGGTATACAACTTTGAATAGTAGACATTTGGGAGGAATGGGCATCAGAACCACAAGAGACAGAACAATAGTCTCTTGATGAAATGGCTATGGATGTATAATGATGGAGGCCAAGCTTTATGGAATGATGTTATCAAATGCACATATGGTGAGCTTAACCCTTGGATGAGTAATGCCAGCAATAACCCCTATGGTGTTGGGGCGTGAAGAACAATCAGAGATCTTTGGCCTACACTAGCAGGAATATGATTATTAAAGTGGGGGATGGTAGAGAAACAGAGCTTTGGAAAGATGCCTGGAACAACCAGACCTTTGAAGGAGGAATATCATGATTTATTCAGAAGATGCAACAATCCAGAGGCAACTGTCTATGAGTGTTGGACTGCTCAGGGGTTAAATTTATCTTTTAGAAGGCATTTGAATGATTGGGAAGTAAATGGGGTGACCAGTATGCTATATGAACTAGAGGGATTCACAGGTACTTCCTCAGTTGCAGACTCTCTAAGATGGAAACATAGCAAGGATAGGAATTCACTTAAAAGGGCTTACGAAATAGGCAATGCACAACAAAACAGAAACCAACAAAATTGTTGTGAAACAGTGTTTGGAAGAACATAGCACCAAGTAAAATACTTAGATGGTTGGTAGTCAGAAGCGCTTGCTTGACATAGATAATTCTGCAGAAAAAGGGGCTAACTACTGTTTCCAGATGTCAACTATGTGGGAAAACAGAGGACACCAAAAACCGTCTTTTTTCTGCATTGTAAATGCACAGCACAGCTATGGGTTTTATTTTTTACACTCACAAACACAAAATGGACCTTGAGCACACTGCAGATTTATTGAGTTGCTAGATTAGAAGAGGAGACATCAAGAGCCAAAAGAGATGATGGAGAATCATCCCAAACTGTATGTGGTGGCCTGTATGGAGGGAGAGAAATAGCAGAAGCTTTGAAGATACATCTAATTCCATTCACAAAGTTAAATGGAATTGTGTTATATTTATTTATTTTTTTGGTGTAAAGAGAGAAATAGGGTTCAGAACTTGTAGATCAGTTAGGCTCTCTGTGAGTAATCTCTTTTTTTATTTATCTTCCTTGCTCCCTTTATGAAGGTTGACAACATATCCTTAATGTTGAGGCATACAATCTTTACCAGTTTCCCAAAAAAAAATATATATATATTTCGATGCATGAAGTATTCAGCATAACCTCTGACCAAGAATAATAAAAACTTCAGAAAAGGAACCTCCAATACCTTCATAATGACAAGCAAGGTATCTTTGACATAAAAGTGGGAATCAAAAGCAAAGACAAATAAAGATATAAATACTCACAAGAATATCAAAATCCAGCTCTTTAGGTGATTTTTCGTCGGTAATAGGAACACGTTCGTATTCAACCAGGTACTCTTTTGTTTGCAGCTCCTCGTACACCTAACTTAGGAGAGATGTTCAAAATGAAATGAGCAACCAAACAAACTTTTCTGACTCCAACTTCAACAAAGCTTTTGTAAACTCATGAAACCTGTAAGGGTGTTTTCACAGAATCATATGTTACTGGTTCCCATTGATCCACCATCTGACCATCAGGAAGCTCGTCAGTTACAAGGATCTTATTTCCGTATCTGTTGTTTATCAAATAGAATATTTCAGATAAAATGTTGATCGCGTGAGCATCATAACATTTAGGGGTCGTTTGGTAGAGTGTATTAGGAAAAATAATGCATCTATTAGCTTTGTGTGTTAGTACCTTGTTTAGTACTATTTATCAACCTATGTATAACTAGCGCTTGCATTAGTTATTCACTCTATTGTGTATTAAGGTGTGCATTGCTAATACTATAGATTTTTAGGTATTAGCAAGCAATGGTTTTAACTTTTAATGCATGCATTAAAATGATAAAAGACCCAATTGTCCCTCAAAACCTTTTTACATCTTTTCCACCATAAAGTGAAGGTATCTTTGTAAATAATTTTTTTATCGTAATACATATTATTTTTAATGTATCAAACCAAACAATACATTAAAACAATCTATGTATAATTAATGCAAGTATAACTAATACATGTATTATTGATGCAAGCATTACTAATACACTCTATTTAGCATTATTCTTATACACTCTACCAAACAACCCCTTAGTGAAAACCCTAAGATATTCGTTCACGAACAATAAATAGAGCAAACAATAACCTTGCAGCTTCTTGCAGAACATCATCTTTCAAACGATCCTCCATTTCCTCCACTCTTGTCCTGTTAATTCCCTGTTTAATATAAAATCTAAGTTCATATCAAGAAGAACATCAACAGATATATTAGGAAAATATCTGAAAGTTAAAAACTTGCATTAGAACCTTACAAATGCCAGATAAAGAAAAGTTGCAAGTTTACACAAGATGAGGGTGGAAACCAATATGCATTGCCAGAAGAATGATTTTACCAATAATAAGAAGCACTAGGATCATTCATTCTTGTTGAAACTTGAATTCTTTTAGGCACTTGAGGAAAATGCGATCTCACATGCTTGAAGTATAACAGTGAAGCAAAAACAAGGAATCTCTCTGGTGATGATTTAGTCCAGAGAGTAGGTCTTCAAATGGACGAGGATGAAATATCCAAACAGGAAGAGATCTTTAGGTGGAAAAGATCAACGAAGCATTTGGCTATGATCGGGAGATAGAAGTTAGAGGTTTCAAGTCCCCTAATAAAATTTTGATGTGCAAACCTTTATGAAGGTTCAACATGGAGGACAATTCTCTTAGGAGGAATGTTAAAAGAATCTAATATGGCTTGCTTAAGCCCCTGCACTACTAAAGCCAATCCTCCACCTCTTGGTCTTAGTGTGAGGAAACATATCAAAGAATAGAGAACATTGGTGCTTTTTTCTGGGAACATTCTTCCAGGCACGCGGGGAAGTAGAAAGGTTGCCAAGATTCTTCGCTTGGTAACCCAAGTATTAAGGGCCATTACTATCCTAATAAGGTAAAATTGCTTGTCTGTACATCCTGTATATTTTTTAAATATGTTCATGTTTATATTACTAACTTTTTATATATCTCTGAAAGGAAGCCCAGCAAGTGCTAGACAGAAGTCCTACAACCAATGCTGCATTGAGAACAAAAAGTACAAGAAAATGTCCAATAAATATATCTTATAATATCTCATTGATGCCATGATCAGAAGTGTTTAACTTGTTAGTGTGGATGCGTGGTGACATTATTTTGATAAATCCTGACAGGTGTATGGGTCCAAGCGTGCCAAGGAAGGTGTGTTTTTTCACTTGGCTAGCTACTAGAGGGGTGATTTTAATAGCGGAAAATCTTAAAAAGCAGAAGGTTGTCTGCTTCAGTTAATTTTACCTGTGCAAGAACGCGGACAAGGACCTTCTTCTACATTGCCAGCTTACCATGAGATTATGGTGGGATATGTTCAAGTGGATTTGCTTTCCACTCCTAGGGCAATGTCAAGTACTATGAAAGATTTGTTGTTCAGTTGGAAAAGAGTGAGGATTAGAAAATGAAGGACTTGGAATGTGGTTCCTCTTGCGTTAATGTGGGTGGTATGAAGAGAGAAATAGGAGCACCTTTGAAGGAGTAGAGTTGAATTTCTCCAATCAACTCCCTATTTTCTTTTGGTTTGTAGAAAATCATATTTTGTATATTCTTTACCTTTTGGTATATCCATTGTATACAGCCAGTTTGGTCATGAATAAGAATGAAAACACTTTTACTTGATCAAAAAAAAAAAATCCTGAGAAGTGTGCAATACCCTAATGCCACAGAATCAACATGAGCATTTGATAAAATAAAATATGCAATATGTCAAAATGAAAAATCAATTGTAACCATGACGCACCGTATATTCGAGATTTGAGAAGGGCCTTTCTACTTCACGCAAGACAAACGGGCGTCCATTAATATATAGCACCTGTTCCGTGATTAGAAAAGAAATAATCATGATAAAGTTTTCAGGAATCGAAATATTGCAGCATCTTTGATCAAAAAGTTTATGTCCAGAAAGAAACACTAACACCACTATACATGTTTTATCTAGTTACACCATTCGAGAGATAGAGCGTACTGCATACCAAATGCATATACCAAAGCTCAACTTTCAATCAGTTTCAAATTTTTCCTTCTCTATATGCTCGCTCATTCAAATACTAACATATGTTTGCACCTTCAAATACTTCATGAAGATGGATATCAATAGTAGAATCTTAGGTAATTGATCATAGAACTTGACTTCACACAATTTAATGGCAAATAAGTTTGCATTCCCTTTTTTTGTTGAGAATGGTAAAAAGTACTTTGCTATTATCTAAGCAAGTTCATTTAAAACAAAAAATTCAAGAGCTATCTAAAGATAGGCAATAGCACTTATTTTAATAATGATGCAACCCAATGTATGAAAGAGAAAAAACTGTAGATTAGAGAAGTGTCTATACTATTTTGAATGAAAGCCTGTATACAAGGAAAGTCTTCCATCAAACTTGCCCAAAAAAAAAAGAAAAACAGAAACAAAACGAAGGAAGGGTGAGAGAGAGACAGAGACAGACAGACAGAAAGATGCTGGTCTTTTGTTTGATAAAATACAATGCGATAAAATATGTGCACTCGAAGGTTCAATGAACAACAAAAAGAAATTTTTTTCTTTGACACTGCAACAATTTTTTTTTTGCAACAAAAAGAAAATTTGGATCATGGAACTATGTTGTATGGTGTATGAATGGCAAATAATGAGATTTAAAGGTGCAACACAACATGCAAACATTGTCTATAAGATTATTCTATATGTTTAATTCATAAAAAGAATTTATTAGAAGTCCTAGAAATTTCTTTACCAAACTATACTGCAGTTATTAATGAAATAATGACCACTTATAAGAAAGTGATAAAATAAAACAGAAGTTCAGAAGCAATTCAATGAAATGCAGATGCAAAAATGTAATGAAGTACTATTACCGGTTCCTCGCGAAGATTAATCCAGAGAATGTGAGTCTTCTTCCCACTCAATTGAGTTCCAATATGGTCGAGAACATTTTGGATACCTTCAACTGTTGGAATAGCAACACCATGAACATGCAAAGAGGCAGCCTAATGCAAATTCTTTAGTTAGGGAGTGCAAAATATTTAAACGGCAAAACATAATCATGAACCTGCAACCCTAGTCGCTAATATATATTTCAAGGATTTAAATTTGTATAAATGAATTGTCCATTGATATGGATGATCAGCTAAACAACATATGCAATCATCACAAAATCATTGTAAAACAAGAGACCATCTATGCATGTACTTTTAGTACAATTATAAGGACCAAATGTAAGTAAACCTGACATCTTTACTCCATGAAAAAAATTGCACATCTCATTTTAGGCATGTAAAAATGAAATCACCTAGATTGAAGGTCATCGAGAAGTATGCCCCTTAAAAATAGCCAAGTATATCTCTCCAACATAGCCCTTCCAAGAGCTATATGATATAAACCATAGCAAATGCTAGAAATCAATGCCCATGAGCATACCAGTTGATTTGACCGCCCAACAACAACAACACTGCATAATGTGGATTAACTATAGCTTAAACAAGTCGAGATCAGTATGAAGTTCCATGGACTTAATATATCGTTATATTTCAGACCATACATTACATATTGTTCCTCTCTACTGCAACTATCAGTCATTTCATTGTCGCAATACAGAAATTTTCTTCCAAATGTGAGTCCTGCATGATACAATACATATTCTACGTGTTCCTAAAGTTAAATAGAATATAATAACATAAATTCCATTTGAGACGGTATATTCTGAATTCTCCAGAAGCTCCTCTATTCCTCCCAGCATAATGGTCTATATCACCTTTAATCCTCTTCCATTAGCTTATTCCCCTCCAACTACAGAATGTTTCTTCAAGAAATCATGCACAATGCAGCTAATAGATCACAGACCACAATCTTGAGTCCACTAAGCATAGTAAATTCACTTAAATGAAATAGTACATTTCATTTGTAATGAATGTTCCTGTAATGAGCTTGATGGCTTCCACAACATTAACCTAAAAATAGTGGAATTCTAGACATTCAACTTCAGCATGAGAGACAGGACTTTCAAGACACTTAACACTTGCTTTCAGGGAGCAGGAGATGATTCTGATATACAATCTTTATCCTATCAAAAGAGAGAGAACTAAAAAGGCATCTAAAGAAGGGAAGTAAATATCTAGCATTATTTAACTCCTAAATTTCGACTTTCTAATATCCTTTACTATTTATTTGATGAACAGGAGAATGACGTACACTTATTTCAACCAACACAGCTAACCAAGAAAAAACGAAAAAGATAAAAAAGTAGTAAATAAACAAGCTGAATGATTAGCTTTATTGTTAACTTTTACATGTAAAATTAAGTACTGGTAAGTAGTCACTGTATTAAATCAGAAATCTGGCACTAAGTTAATACCAAAGAACTGAAATTTGGAACAATTCTATACAAAGCAAAAGAGAGAAGATTACCTACACCTAATACAAAATACCTATAAAGTCCAGTCAGACTAAATTTTTACTTTAACAACCATTAGAAGTAACACAAAATCAAATCAAGAGTATTTAATCTTCTGTATACACGTATAATTACGCAAAATTGCAGCTTCACCCAATCTTACAATGATTCGTCAACCACCCAAAATGCCCCAGGTGAAACCACTGTAGAAGTTAGGGGTTTAGTTAATCAAAAGAGATGTGTTTTAGATAGCTATGATCGACAAAATGTACCCAAAAACAATTTGGCTGGATACAGAGTTTGACTTGGGCGTTACATAAAGAAAATGTTAATTGAATTAAAAACGAATGTAGCAAAGTCAAACTTACCTTTCGATAATTGGGAGCACCATCGATATGAGGAGACAATCGTTTATTCTGGCATCCAGGAAAATGATCACTCTTTAAAATCGTCTTCTTCCCCAAAACCGATCCATCTCTCTGTTTCATCACTTGCTCTGGTTCCTTCGGTATCGACATGGATCGCATAATCACGGAAACCCTATTCACCCTTTACCCAAATACACCGATTACAATCAAAATTGAAAACGAAATTGCGTCAGTCTCAGTACTAGTACTACTAGTAACAAACTCAAATCCCGATAGACTGACTGACACAAGTAGAAACTTGAAGATTGATTGGGACAGTGGTTTTAGTGAAGATGAAAACCAAACCGCAGACGGATCTTGTGGAAGAGGAAGGATTGGTGGAAAATGTAAGTAGAAGTTGAAGTAGCAGTAGTGATTTTATCCATCTGTATATTGAAGGACCTTAACCAATAAGGGTGAGTTTAGTGCCATCTCTGCTTTTACGTTACGCGCAAAATATGACTAAAAAGTTTCAGTTTTGGTTCTTTATTTTGAGGGAATAATGCAATTTAGTCCCCACCGTCCACCGTTTCATTGGCCTAAAAAAAACAAAAAAAAATTTACTATAATACACCTAAACAAGGGGTTGTTAGGTATCCGGTTGGCTCGTTTGGTAAGAGAGATAAAATACAAACTTAATTAATAGTGTTATTATTTTTATTTATTTTAAATTTTTTATTTTTATTTTTTTTAGATTTAAATTATAAAACATTTAACTAATATTATATTGATATGTAAAAAGTTACAATTTTTAGTATTTTTTGTATAGTTTTTAAAAGTGGACGGAAAGAGTATTATTTTATGTGCTATTAATTATTCCGACTTCTTAGTGTTATTTTTATTTCATTAAAGGTGGAATAACAATTTTAGGATAACTAACCCTAAAATAATTTGTTCACTAAACAAACGAGTTCTTGTTTAGTATATGAGATAAGAGATAACTAATATCCACATAAATTTTAAAATGAGTTTATCTTATACTTGATTGGGATAAAATCGTAGGATAACTTATCTGATAATTAATTATTCGATGATCGTAATGTTATTTTTATGTTACATTAAGGGTTGGATAACAATATCGGGATAATTACTTTTTTAGATAACTTGTTTTATATCCAAACGAACCAATATATATTAGAGTGTTTGGCATTGCTACTAAAAACGACTTATATCTATAAGCATTTTTTAGAAATGGTTTTTTACACTTTACGTTTTACACTTTCAACTATTACTCCTTCTACCCAATAATACGTGTCACCATTTTACACACTTCTTAAGAAACAATAAATAGAAAGAAGATTTTACTATATCACCCTTTAAAAATAATAAATACATGTCTTGAGAAATGTAATTAGGAATGTTCATGGCTATGATTAAAAAACCAAACCGATCTGCGATCCGAACCAAACTTCTTTAAAAAATGATATTTAGTTTGATTAGGTTTGATTTTAAAATTTTAAAACTAATACGATTTGATTTGAGTTTAGTTTTGATTTACTAAAAGAACAACCGCAAAGATAACCAAATCAAACTCGTAATTAAATATATAATGTTTTATAATTATTTATATATTATTCAAACATAAAATGTAAATCACCTTACATAAGATAGTTACACTTTTTCTTACCTGAATCACTTTGTTTGTTTAATAATAACTCCAGTATTGCTTAATTGAACCGACAATAACTTTTCTGTGGATCGTTCATGTACTAAATGGTTGTGTCTCTCGAGATATGTATGTCCTCAAAAAATTTATTACTTTCAAACTGAAGAAAAAAACAAGAAATTAAAACTAAACCAAATCGACAATAACCCAACTAACGGTTATTTTTTCATTTGGTTTGATTCTGATTTTGGTTTTAACTAATAACTTATCCAAATCAAACCACGAACATCACTAAATGTAACAAAGAAATGTCTATAATTAATGATAAGGATAAAATAAAAACTAAATATAAAATTATTCGTTAATTTCATAAAGTAAAAATATTATTAAACATCCTAAATTAATATACGTTGACAACTGTTCTTGAACAGATAAAGTATTAATTATAAAAGGAACTCAATATCACAATCATAAAACACCACTATAAACGTGTATCACGAACGATATTAAATATAACTTCATTTGTTTTTTAGTTCATGTCTTTTAGTGTACAAGTTGAAATGATTCCTCTTCATGCATCATATCTATGTGTTACGATGTCCCCATAAATCGATATCATTATTACTATATTATCTTTCTGATAATTGAGTGTAAAATAACATCAATATGACAACGAAAATATTAACAAAAAAACTACATTCTCAATAGGCTCAATTACATCATTTGGCCACAAAAGCAGCTCCATATCACAAACAAATATCATTACTGTGAAATTCTAACGTATGAAATCCACAAATAACCATTTTTTTATGACATAATACACGATCATTAATTTGATGTTGATAATCATGACATTTAATTTTTAATGTGTATAAGTATTTAAACTAAAGTAAAGTTGAATAAATTGATCATATTCATCCTATATGACACCCTACGTTCATGACAATTTTGTGTCTCATGTAGCACCCTATATAGGACACGTGTGTCTACTTGTTCAATTTTATATAAATTTTAGAGTCTACTCATGCACACTCAAAATTGAGAACACAATTATTCATTAAAACAAAGTTAAGAGTCATATTTATACATTATGTTTTAAAAAAAAAAATTATAAATTGATAAAATAATCTCTTGTAAAGTTTCAAACTTCACGAGTAAAACTTCAAGATATTGTCACGAAACTTCACTTGTAGAATTTAAAAAAAAAAAGATTGAAAGAGAACGAATACTGGCTATTTTTGCAAAACAAATTGTACTCAACAAAAATTAGGCATAATATATAAAAATATCTTTTAACTTAGTCTAACTTCACATTTATGTGTTTATAACTTCATATGTATACAAGTAGACGATATTTAAGCTTTTATAAAATTAAACAACTAGATACATGAGTTGTGTGCTTGTGGCATAATATACGTAGAAACCAAATAGAACAAAAATTACCATATAAAATATCACATAATACACGTATATCTAATAGTGGTCAAGAACCATCCAATAGATGTACTCACACGATGACATGTGAAAACAGTCAGAGTTCTTACTCAATAATCATTATAATCTCTTTTTACCATAAAATTATTAGTTGTAGAGATCATCAAATTGAATTAAATCAAATCTGTGATCTCATAGTAATGGTATTAAAACTGTCATTACATGAACACGTGAATGAGATAAAATTGCACGTTAAATCACAGCCTAGCAATCCCCATGAGATAATACACATTTTTATGAATAAAACAAATTAACCAAGTGATCATTTTTCCTTTTGGGGGCAACACTGTGAATGACAAGGAAAAGTAAAATAGATAGAAGGCCAGAAAAATATAAAACAACAGTGAACTGCCACCATATTTTAGTCCTCATAGAAAGTAGGGAAATCAACCTGCATATAAAATAGGGCTGGTAAAAGTTTTTTACCAAAATGTAAGATGGGGGCTGGTGAAGTTGAAATGACAGATACTTCCAAGTCAACACAGCTTATGCTTTCACAGCACAGTTGTACTTTTCACTGAGGAGCAGCTTGAGTATGTGGGAGAACCATATTAAATGCACTATCTACGCATCACCCTATGACGATCTCTTTTACGGAAGCGCTCAAGCATGAACTGATCAGTCGCAGCTTGCCTTTTAACAGCTCCATCTGAAGTTGAATCTTGGGGTTTGGATTCTGAATTTTTAGTATCCTTATTCTTATCCTTGTACAAATCAGGATGTTCTGTTAAAGATAGACTTTGCATCATTAGTAATAAAGGAAACACTGAGGAATAAAAAACTACCATTTATAAAGTTGCATGCAACTCCAAGGCTAACCTTGGTCCAACGGAGAAATTTAAACCCAAAATACGAGCTTTTAGTGTGAAGATCAGATACTCAAAGGATTTATTGGTCAATTGATATCAAAGATCTGAGAGGCTGACATAAATTATGAGGAAGATGAAATATATTAAACATGTCCTCTTCTCCCAGAAGCATGAGACATGTGGGCTCTAAGAGCGGCATTCGGGTCAAATGTGTAATCAAATCAAGTACTATGAAGGTAAATTTCAACAGAAATGGGTATCGCAGAGTGACAACACGTCTTGAATCTGAAAGTATTGATGGTATTTGTGTATCCTGTAACAGAGGCTAACCTATGTTACAACATGTGATGATTCTCATAGATTGGAAGTTCGTAAGGAAATAGGAAACGGACGCAACATAAGCGTTTCCCATTGAAGTCTCTATTCCTTACTCTAGAACAGTCCCAGTGGGCACACGGCCTGGGAAGCAGATCTAGAAAATCAAGGCTCCTTTTCAAAGTAGCTTGTTTTGTGTGGTTGGTGGCTAGGCGCTTGCTTAACCCAGGAAAACCTTAAGAAATGAGGAAATGAGTTCCAGGTGCTACTTATGTTATGCAGAGTCAGACAATAATAGCCATCTTTTTTTGCACTGTGGAGTCACTACTAACCTGAACTATTTTCCAGCATGGATGGACTTGGGTGGACAGTGCCAAAGTTCAGAAGACAATGTAAGACACAAGAACCTGTGAAACTCGGTCCTACTTGCATCTGGTGGATATTCTGGAAGGAAAGGAATGCTAGGTGCTTTGAAAATAGAAGTTCCGTTCAGAGGATAAAGATAAATTGCATACTGCTTTCTCTGTTTAGATGTAAACAAAATTATGTAAATGATGATGACTTCATACTAGACATCATAGAGTCCTTGTAAGAAGAATCAGCACATGTTTTTAGCAGTCCTTTTGGAATCTATAATTGGCTAACAGCACAGCCTTAGTTGATTTACGCAATTGTTACCTTTCTCAACAACAAAAAAAAAAGTCATGGAACTATGAAGTGAAGATAACTGTGTACACAATTATTCTACCAAATTATTCAAAGGTGTCTAATCTAAGGTTTGTACTTCACACAAAGGAACTTTTACTATCAAACAACTCAGCAAGCTTAATCACAAGAAGCAATTGCAACCTACCTTTCCGGAGTTTTTCAGCATAATCTTTTCCACGTTGAAAATAGTCTGCAGAGTAACTTGAAGGTATGCTAGATTCAGTTCTCGCCCTTCCCATGAGCCTCTTCTCCTGTAGGAGCTTTTTAGCAGCCTCTGTCTCCTCGATATTTTTCAATTTGTACCTTCAACGAAAAGGAACATCAAAAAAGTAGCTACAGAGCTCAAATTCAATATATCCGAAATTGGTTTTGTATTAACTGAAAATTGTACAAATCTACAAGCAAGAATGGATATAATTCACGCTCTAATGTTAACAAATAAATAGAGTAAAAAATGTGAGGTTTTCCTACTTTCAAAACAATACACGGGAAGATCTTCAGATTCATCTTGGGAGTAGAGTGCGAATTCCAGCTTAAAAGGAAAAAAATTTCTCCTTGCAAACTTTTATTTATTTATTTATTTATTTTTGTTGAGAAGGTAACAACTTGTATTTTATTCCAAAACAAAAAACCAGGACGACCTGCCACAACAAATTACAGGTTCCTAATTACAATTGTGGGGAGTAGTAGGAAGATCTTCAATCCTATAGCAAAATACAAACCTTTATTTATTTAGATAAAGGTTAATAGACATTTGATCAGCATCCAAAAACTGTATTAATAAAACCCATGTTTTACACCATAAGAATAAACTGGCATACTCTATAGGGAGCTGTATTTCAGCTATTCCAGTAGTCCACTGAGTAGAGCTCTCTTCTGAGTTCCTCCTTTTCACCTGCGGGAAAAAGAAGGCCAGTTCATCAATACAAAATTAAATAATACAAGGAAAGATGTCAGAAAGAGCAGAAAGAGTACAGAGGATTCACATAGCTGACAACAACAAATTTTGGTTTGCAGCGTATTTCATTGATTGATGATTTATTGAAGTGTAGCAGGGGAAAACAGGTACTATGGGGATACACATGAAATTTAGCCTAATTCTAAACAATTTAAACTCTTAATCCTTCATAACAAGAATCCTCAAAGGGAAATAAAATATCAAAAAGTGAAGTGCTAGAACAACTGGAAACTAATAATGTAAAACTAATTCTGAATAACAATAATTCTAAACCACAAATCCAAAGGAACTGCTGTAGGAGGCACTATATTCAGAGCTGAACTATGCTAACAAGCAGTAAAATTCCTACATCAAAGTAATTCACGTATAATTTGTCCGCCCTTTAGTTCCTGAATTGCTAGAACAATTCACATACTTGTTATCAGCAGTAGCTACTTTTCGCCTTTTAATTTATGTTCTAAAAAAATTATGGGGGGTTACGCTCCACCGCAGCCCTCTATGTAGATCTTCCATATAAAAGATGAAAACAGTAAAAAGAACTTCTTGCTAATTGCATAACTCAATACATGCTGATTGAGGTTTTCAGATGTCCAAGTAAAAGAAGTGAGAACCAAGTAAATGGAAAACCAAATCAAGTAAAAGAATAGCCCCCATAAAGAATAAGTAAGCTTAATTAAATAATCTCCTATTAGAGTTTTTTTTGGGTGGCGTCTCCAATCAGAAATGCCATTTGTACTATTTAACTCTTTTAGTGCTTCTCACACGCATACAGGAGAGTAAAAGATTTTCTTTTACACATCACCTCTTAGGAGTATAGTTACATCGAACAAGAATAGGGGGGTATAAAAGGGAAGCTCACAAAGTTAAGAGTGCATATGAAACTTGTTAGGACAAGTTGAGGGTGCAATTATTTTCCCTTCATTGAAATGATACTTAGTACCCAATCTACTTGGAACCGTTACAACCACATAAAAAAACCAGAGTATCGACTGCAAACAGAAGGTGTTATACTCTAACAATGAGGACTCTCTCAGTTATCAATAAAACCATTACTGTTATCAAAAATATAAAAATTAGGTTATAGTCTACCAAATATCAGCTTATTAGGATCCAGACGATAACATGAATATAGCAGAGAAGATACAAGGTCTAAATGAGCAAATTAAAACTGCAATATTAAATATCCAGATGAATACATGGACATAATATAGATAAAGTGAACCTAATAAAAATTAAAAGTGAGGTGCTAGATCCTAGAAAATATAGCCTCTTTTTTCAAAGATATAAATCAAATATAGTTATGTTAGACACTAACATAACTATATTAGGCTAAACCAAAAAGGCAAGAGAACATATGCTCTTTTCCCTATTTCCTTTGCAATTTTGATGGGGAGAAGAACTAATACTACTCACTTTAAGATGCTCTGGGATTTTGTAAAGTTCATCTTCTGCGCGCTTCACCTCATTTTCAACTTGATCAGCCACATCAACGTTCTTGCCTCTTTTTTTGGCCAACTCTTGCTCAACATATCTCAACCTGCCAAAATTTTAATGCAGAAAAGGAAGAAAGCAGTAAGCATATATAGCTAAACATGTGCATGATCAATATTTGAGAAATAATAAAAGAATACATATTCCTCTTTAAAAAAATAGTCAAGAATGATTATTTTTTCTAAACGGTGATGTCCGAGCCAACTTCAAGGCACCTCAATTATTCCCATGGATACCTGCTGTCACCAACCAGCATAAGTACTGATTAACGCTGCCCATAGAGGCTTAGGCGGATTGGAAAAAATCACCTATTGTTTTTTGCCTTCGGTGGAATTTGAACATGAGACTTCATGGTTCTCCTCTCACTTTATTGATCACTAGGTCACACCCTTGGTTGCTAGAATAAATAACATATAATAGAAGTTACAACATCCAAAAGCTCTTCTTGAACCTATTTCTCAAATATCCCCCCACCCCCATTACACGTGATGCACATTACATTAAAGAAACAGAAAACACAAAAACTGGACAAGTTTAGAAGAGATTTTCTTTGGCATGCAAGGAGATTAAAGGCTACAACATAGTCAAAATAACTCTGAGGAGCAGAGATAGAGGAGGCCTGGGCATTAGAGGTTTGAGGAAGCAGAAGAATAGTCTGCTGATGAAGTGGTTCTGGAGGTATAATGAGGAGGGCAAGCACCTGCGGAAGGACATGATCAAATCCAAATATGGAGAAGATGGTAGGGCAATACCAGCACTAACACTTGTGGAGTTTTGGGGGGGTAATGAAGTACAACAAATTTGTGGCCAAAACTAGAGGCAATCTGCACATAAAGGTGGGAGATGGTAAGAAAACTAGATTCTGGAGGGACATTTGGACTAATCAGTTGCCTTTGAAGGACTCTTATCCAGATCTGTTCTTATTATGGAACAACCCTTAGGCATGGATTAATGAATTTTGGACAGCACAAGGTTGGAACCTAACCTTTAGAATATTTTAATGATTGAGAAGTGGAGAGAGTTGACAAACTGTTGGAAGAAATTGGGGTTTTCCAGGTACCAACAGTGAGCCTGATTCTGTGAGATGGTCACATAGTGAGGATAGAGTCTTCAGGGTTGGCTGGGCATATAAGATGGAAAGTCTCCAGCAGAGCAACAATCAGTAAAGCCTGTGGAGAAAAATATGGGGAAATTCAGCACCAACCAAAGTTAAATGTTTTTACTTGGCAGGTTGTTAGAAGGGCATGTTTGACACATGAAGTTCTAAAGCAGAAAGGAACGATCATAGTATCTTGATGTTCACTATGTGGAAGACAGAGGAGACCACCATCCATCTATTCTTGCAATGCAGCTTCACATCACAAATATGGGCCATACTCCTCAACAGTTCAGGTTTTAGGTGCACCATGCCTGAACAAACTGCAGATATATTGAGATGCTGGATTAGGAGAGGGGGTAGTAAGAGACAAAAGACATGATGGAGTTTAATTCCACAAAGCAGATGGTGGACAGTTTGGACAGAAAGAAACAGTAGAAATTTTGAAGATCCAGTTCCATTCATAAAGTTAAATGCAACTGTATTGTAGCTTTATTAATTTTTTTGGTGTAAAGAATCAGGCCTAGAGGATTCAGAACAGTTCATAGAATTCTTAGGATCTGCTTAAGTATTTTTTTTTTTTAGTTTGTAAGGTCCCTGGAATCTTCTTGACGCTGAAGAATACAACATCACCATTTTCAAAAAAAAAAAGAGGGATTGATATAGTCAAGGGCAGTGGATCTAGGACGTATGCCACTTAGTGATGTTTTGGTACAACTTTCTGGTCTTGCAAGCCATCTCCAAGAAACCGAGCATTAACACAAATTTCTGTTGAAACACTAACTTCCTAATGATTCTGAACACAGTAGCAAGAAAGGGAAACCTTCTCAATTCCACAGGCCACACTTGGAACATTTCTTCTTCGTTCAGATATTAGACTGTTGCAAAATCAACCAAGTGGAACAGTCAGAAAAACTTGTATCTAAGGGGACCTATATGTGTGATAACTAACTATTTACAGTAAGCTTCAATGGGTCCAGTACATGAGATCCTAATGCATTAAGATTTTTTGTCTTTCTCACTTCGACTCTGACGGGTTATGGAAGTCTGCGTAATAGATTTGCTTAATTATTTATTTTCAATCCTTCGTAGAAAAGCTGCAAGCTTATTAGGCCTATCTGTAGATTCAATGTAAGGGTGAGGGTTGATGGTTTGACATCTAATTCTCTGCTCAAACCAATGTCTATGCACCCTGACACTACAATGATACAAAGTTATTCAAACGTCATTTTACGTAGTATTCCTACAGCATCCTTTTTAAAAATGTTTCTGCCATTCTAAAATATGATTCGCCTCTTTCTATCACCCACATCTATTTCATACCCAAGTCCTAACCACTAAACACTCCATAATCAATTCAATAGCTCCCGCAACCCCAGCAAGAATTTATAGTGAACAGATCCAACATGGTCCAAAACTAGAACCTCAACTAGTCAAACATGTTCCTTCATTTCACAAATTTGTAAGTGTTTTATCCAGCATATGAAACCCCTGAAAACCAAATTCAGAACTTAATCCTGCTAAACCCAAGTGCTTCCCCATGTTTCAGCTTGAAAAGAAGCACCACACCACAATAGCAACAACAACATACCCTGTGAAATCCCACTACATGGGGTCTGACCTTACCACTACGTCGTGGAGGTAGAAAAGAAGCACCATAATGCCCCAAAAGCATCTAACTCTCAGCTACCAATACGATGAGTGTGAACTTTGGTTTGCCTTACAGGACACATTATGATTACGTATTTTTGGACAAGTCAACGAAAGCATCAACTAGTAGTAAGAAAGGCATTTTGATAACGTTCTTATGTACATTTTCAGAGAACCTGGAGGCTGGAGCATTTCAAATAGAACCGTGTTTCCATACGAGACACTGCCATTTTTAATTTATTTAATTTTTGTAAACAGACTTTGTACCTTTTGCATACATGTTACATATGGATATTTACCTTATTAAATCAATAAAATAGTTAATTTACAAAACAAATTATGATGAATATCACCAGTGAGATGGCAGAGAAACCTCCCATTTTTTCGGCTCCTCGTAAAACTTTCCTAGCATCAAGAAAATAAGTTTTGTTTTCAGCACTATGATGAGCAGAGTTATCACAGACGAGAAATAAAAAGGTTTGTATGTCTTTTGAGGCTTTAAGCCCAAAGTATGAATAGTGCATAGACTTTAATGGAAAAGAGGCAAGTGAAATAAATAAAAATTTGTACGTTCTTTCTAGAATGATTTATATATAACAGAACTACTAAATCAAGTTCAAAATAACTTTAAGTGTTACCCACTTCATGTCAAAGCCCATAGGTTGAGCCAAACGCCTTAATACCGACTTATCTAGAGAGACTGTTTCCTGTCTGAATCAGCTCCCATGCATTTAATCTCTTTTTATTGTTGTATCAAAAGAAAAGTTGTGATGAATGAGAGGACTTAATTCGGAATTACATCTAATTGTTGCTTTAAGTTGTTGGACTCAGGTAGACACATGACCAATATGTATATGCTTTGCACTATTGCTCCTTTTGCCACAAATCACTGAGTGAATTACCAGAGACCATACCCTCCAAGATTTAACGAACGTAGTGGAGAAGCTACAATGCCTTGCCTTTCCCAAAATGTTATGTTATAAAAAGGCTTTGTCCATTGCCAAACTTTTTTTTTATAACAAATCCACTGCAAACCTTATTAAACAGGTAAACGAGGCTCTCTATTTAAAAAAAAAAAGGTAAACCAGGGTCAACTTGACAATCAGGTAATTTGAGGAGCCAAAATTCTTCCCCTAGCCCGAATAAATGCCTTTGCAATGCAAAACTTCAATGTCAACAAGTAGATATTCACAAATGATTAAAAAAAAGAAAAATGGAACCTCCTTGACCTTCAATTACACCTCTAAAAATATAGAAATCACCCAATAGTACCATGCCAAGAAGTAATTTGAATAGCAAAGTGTTAAGATATTGCCTAATATCTAGCCTAGTAGTGTCATTTTTGGCTCCATATGCAAATGAAATGAAAAATTCCAATTGATGAAAAACACTAACCAATTATTAAGTCTGTAGCTTGATACAGAGATAGTTACAGCACTTAAGTCTGTATCTAGATAAAGGCAACACTTGATTGAAAAAGAACTTAAAAGAGGGAATGAGTAACCTAGTCTAATTCTATCAATCAATCAACCTAGTGTAATTCTATCTACCAATCAACCTAGTGCCATATCGATCTACAATTTTAACTTAACGAGTTTAACCATTAAATTATTATCTTCATATTTGTGGAAATTTTGTTTTTTTACACAACCGTGTCAAAAATAATCAGGTTCAGTTGAATCCGCAGCACTAAGGCTACATCCTCCAGTGACCAGAGGCATTAAGCAACACTAAGGCAATGAATAACACATGAAGGTTGAAAAAGCTCAATCGACATTACATGTTAGGGTCTTCTTCCATGACAGCAGTTTCCTGAGCAAAAGTATCTTGCAACACCAACTCATCCTTCTCTCCATCCCCTTCACCCTTATCATTCACCTTGCGAACCAAACCACCTGCACTGCTATTACTACCGCCGCCGCCTCCTCCTGCTGCAACCTGTGATGTAGTTGAGGATACAGCTGGTACACCTAGCTTCCTCTCTCTTTGTTTTTGAAGAAACTTCACCTCCTCTAAAGCCAATCTGCCTTAGTCATCTCGAATCCTCGTTAACGAAATCCAAACAAAATTGAAAACCCTAAGCTATATTGAAGAGTGAACTGACTGACTGACCTCCTTTCTTGCTCGTCGTCGGAGCCGTTGTTATCCTTAGTTGACGAGTCGTCTTCCCCGTCGTCTACTCTACTTCTCTTTCGGAAATTCCTCTGCTTCATCATGCCTGCATCTTCCAATGAAAAAAAAAGGAAAATTTAAAAAATTTAGTATTTAATAAACCCCTTAGCCATATTTTTTAACATTTACTAAAAATATCAATATGTTTTTATTATTTATTTTAATTGAAAGAATACAAATATTTATTAATAAAAAGAAGAAATTTAGAGAACAGAATATTATTTAAAAAAAGGAACAGAAAAGCTTCCCCTTATTGATAACTTTATCAATATTGATTTTTAAGTATATAACACTCAATCTTTAATGATTAGAATTTATTTAAAAGAATAATTATTGTTTGGAAAGAAGATTTTAAAACAAACAGGTCCAAATTTAGAGAAAAGAATATTTTTTAAAAAAGAAACAGAGCAGCGTCCCCTTGTTGATGAAAAAATGAATTTTTAAATTTATAATATTCAATTTTTGATGAAGAGAATTCTTTAAAAGAATAATTTCTGTTTGAAAGAAGATTTAAAAATAAACAGGTCCAAAGTTAGTAAATCAAATTTGTAGAAGGAATTTGCCAGTAGGACTTTGATACAGAAAACTTACATAAATAGACTCTAATTAAAAATATTTACCATTTATTTGATCACTTTTCAATTTGATTTATATTCAATCTAATACTATTACAAGACAATTTTATTATTCACAATTATACAGTTTTATTGAATGGATAAGTACATTTATCACCATTTTAATACACTTATAATACAATGAGTCATTCTTACAACAAACTAATATATGTTTCAAATATATTATATATATATCGCATCCCATAATTACTTTTTTAATACATATTGTAGATTTAACATAAGATTAGTATGGGTAGCTGGCTATCAATGTAAAAATAAAAAGTATTGCTAAAATTAGTAATAATTTATTAAAAGGTATCCATTCAGTTCACCCCATTCATTCTCCACTTTTTTGTACTAGTTCCTACGTGATGTACCCATACTTCTCAGTTGATTACAACACTCTAAGGTACGTCTAAAGATCATAAAATCATCCATAAAAATGAGATCATGAACCTAGAATCCATAATACAATTCAAGGAAGTTAAGATTAAAGTCTAAGAAGCTAAGAGTTAAGTCTAAAGGTTAAGAAGTAAGACAAAGTAAAGTTTTTTAAAGTTTCAATAGTCTTATTTAAACGTTTTAACTTCATTTAAGGATCAAGTTTCGAGTTAAATAAAGAGTAAACGTAGAAGTCTTTCCTTCAAAGAAATATAAGAAAACTAAGTATTTCCTTAATGAGTTGAAGTGCATCCTTTAAAGAAATATAAGGAAACTAAGTATTTCCCGAAGAGGTTTTCTCAAGACTCAAGTTTCAAGTTAAGTAAAGAGTAAAGAGTTAAGTTAAAGTACTTTTCTTCGAAAGTATAGGGGGACTAAGTATTCCCAAAGAGATTTTAAAATGTTTTCATATTTAAACAAGTAAGGAAACTAAGTTTTCCAAAGAGCCTTCGGGCTAATTTTCATAAAAGAGTTATAGCTTTATAAAATGAAGCAAGCAGAGAAACTAAAATTTTCAAGATAGTCTTTGAGCTAAGTTTTTTAGCATTAATCTCAAATCACAGGAAAAGTTATTTTGAAAACATACAAGATAAATATATTTCTGAGAGTAGTATTGAGCACCGATATGGAAATGCGAGTTTAAAACACATAGCAGATGTGACATGCTCTTGAATAATCTTTGCGAAAGTTTCAATAGGTACTTGCGTATTCTTGTATCTATATAAAGTGTCACTCACACATATTAATCCTCTCATTATGTCTTTGTATTTTAATTCGTAGGTACATTCTTAATGCAAGAGACAAAGCTATTATAACTCTATTGGAAATGATAAAGAATAAGCTTATGAAGAGGTTGTATAAGAAGAAGGAACTCGCTTAGTAGCAAAGGGGCCAGTGAAAGCAAGTACAAGGCGCGGGAACACACTGTAAGAACAACGAGGAAAGCGTGGACAGACAAGGATAAACGAGAGAAAGAGAGAGATTCAAAGGGCAAGGGGAAGGAAAAGCGGATGGACAAGTAATCAAGGTCTTATCTGTCCAAAAATTGAAAAAAAAATTGAACGGGATAAGACTTGAGACTGTTGTGTTTAGACCAACTTTTTCCGGTGGACCTAAGGTGTCAGTTGAGGGTCTAGGAGGGTCATTTATTATGGATATGCAAAAAAGAAGTTGTACATGTGGAAGATGGGATTTAACAAGTTTGCCTTGTCCTCGTGCTTTGGTTAGTATTCATGAAAATGGTGATAGAGTTGAAGATTACGTGAGCGTATACTACAAAGTTGAAACTTTCAAAAATGTGTACTCACATTTCATTAATCCAACCAATCCCGAGGATCGTTGGCCAGAAGTTATGAATGGTGGTGAGGTTCTTCCTCCTAATATAGTAAGAAAGAAGAGAGGGAGGAAGCCTAAATTAAGATGAAAGGAAGCTGAAAAAACAAAAACAGAAACAATCTGAAGCTCAAAGACAATCGGAAAGTAGGTCAGAGAAATTGGGTGAATAAATTGGCTCCAAAAAAAAAGGCACTATTCATATAAGATGTTCTATATGCAACAACAGCAGCAACAACAACAATAATAATATATGGACACAATGCAAAAGGACACTATAAGTATGTCAATATTGTTGCGCCAGAAACAAGACAACCTTTTGAAACTCAAGATTTGGTGTCTGATTACGTCTCATGGGGATACTCTAACCAATTTAACCATGACATGTGTGACGATTCTCAACTGGAGGTCAATTTAGCAAATTAATTTATAATAACTCATATTGTGATCTACACTTCTAATATTGTATTTCAGTAATTGTATATCATATCGCAAATTTTAAAGTTGTAATTTTTTTGTTAGGAATCAAGACAAAAATCAACTGGTGTTGAATGCATTCAAGATGGAGTTGTTGTTCAAGTCACTGATGTGGTAAATGTGAGTGATAAAGGTGATGATTGTGTGCGAGGAGCTTGGTGTGCTCAAGATGAAATTGTATTGTGTGCGAGAAACTAGTCGGTGTACTTAAGAAGAAAGTGTTGACTGTGTGCGAAGAACTCAATGTGCTCAAGATGAAAATATTGACTGTGTGCGAGGAGATAGGTGTGCTCAAGATGAAAGTGTTGATTGTGTGCGAGGAGCTCGGCGTGCTCAAGATAAAAGTGATAATTATGTGGGAGGAGATCAATGTGCTCAAGATGAAAGTGCACATGTACGCTTATCAAAAAAAGGCAAATTTACAAGAAAAAATATCATGAAGGATTATGTTTGTGAAGCTTCGATGAAAAGGTCCAGGAAGTGTTAATATGACATTGTATATAAGTGTCTTATTTTGTTAGAACTTGTGGACATGTGACCTTAACTCATTAATTAGAAAGTGCTAACATGACACTGTATATAAAGTATCTTTTTTTGTCAAAACTTGTGATCATATGATCTTAATTGGTTCTTAAGAAAGTGTTATTATGAATTGTATATGAAATATTTTATTTTGTTAAAACTTATCGTCATATAATTATCGTGTCGCACTTGTGGTCGGGCCCTTCTTCAAACTCTATGTGTAGCGAAAGCTTTAGTTTATTGGGCGACTCTTTTTTTGGTCTTCATGTGACCTTAACTCATTTGTTATATGTATTATTTTATAAGTATTTTTTTTTGTTTAAGAATGTTGCTTATTTAGTAACAATTGACAGTTAAAAGGTAACTTATAGATAAATATTTTGTAAAGTGACGAATGAAGATGCAAATACAACAGTCAATACTAAGCACACTAAAGGAATTCGCTTCTTGGAATTCAAGCCTTCTGTGATTGCAGCAGTAGTAGCAATCTCGTTCGCACACTAAAAGATGATTCACTTACAGATAAATCAACTTTTGGAGTACATATCTGCTCAACTTTTCTATAGACCAATTTATAAACAAATGCATCAACAATTTTTATATTTCTTTGAACTTGGCTTATGTTTCGATATTAAGGACTCTTTTAATCTTTCATAAGATATCAACATATCTCCAAAGTGTCATTGCATTTGCATCATCAAATGCAGTAATGATGTTTTTGCCTTGTTCATTTGAACCGCTCATGCTGTCTAGATCAACTCTAAAGGCAATCCTGTATACGTAATCTATAGGCTGCATTTTTTCTAAAAATCACATTGCTAAAATTTCTTAAGACCCTTGTGGAGAACTCGTGACTCGAAAACTTCCTCAACTCCCTCAACCTATCACCGTCAATTGTGAAAATTACATCCCCTAACAGGTCCTTTAGAAAGCTGTAACTATGCCATCCCTACAGATTATTCAAAAAACTCGAGTTGACAACCGAAAATCTACTGGGAGTATCTTGTAGTCGTCTCTAACTAATTTGAGAGTTAAGGCATGGTAATTTATTGACAGACTAATAGGTTTTGCAATTTATTCAGATGCTGCAAAATAAGATAGTTGCACAAGTCCTCAGTTCAGGAGTATATTCCATCTTCAATGGTGAAATTTTGGAGATTTTAAAATCAAGAAATTAAACAAAGGTAAAGGTAAAAGAGGAACACTAACGAGAAAGAAGAGACAAAGAGAATGATTTGGAGGAGCCATTCATAAAATAAAAAATTAAATATCATATTTTTAGCAGGTCGGGTTAAATGGGTTGGGTCATTAAATGGTTTAAATGGATATGTATTTGATTTTTAAATTTTTGACTTACAAAAAAAATTTCATGTCAGCAAATTTTAGTGAAAAAAATAATAAAATAGGGTGAGTGAATTTCTATGCAAAAAAATCATAATTAAGTGACTTTTGAGTTGAAAATAAAAAGTTGAGTGACTTTCTGTGAAAAGAATTGATAGTTGAGTGACCACCAAAGTTATTAACTCAATTGTTGACTCTAGGGCTAATTCTCTGGTAAGTACAATTTGAGGCCCATTGATGAAGGTCACGATTCTACAGACCGTCTGAACTACTTATTGTCATATAACTAAAATAATCATTCATTTTTAGTCTTATACCTGATTTTACAATAAGTTCATGCAAAAAAGTTAATCTCAGATTGTTATGCTCTTGCATATGCGCTACCTTCTCTAAAATCTACCAGAAAAGACATTTGGAGTTTAAATAAGGTACATCAATCAGCCATACTAGCTATATTCTTACTAAATTATGCCTCCGCAACCTAAACACTTCTCTCTGCACTGCAGATATTAACTACAGAGGCATCAACAATTTTAACTATTCTTTACAAAGATGTAAATATGGATAAAAGTGTGAACAAACATAGGCAGTGTAATAAGGAATTTAATACATAAACAAGGTATGCTTTTATATATATGTTTATCGCCAATCTGTTATGATAATTACGGTTATGTTGGGCCCGTGCGCGCACGGGCTTTGTCATCTAGTTATATAAGAAGAGATAATTGAGCTGTTGAGGTGCTTTACCTCTCTGGTCCATCGTCATGTTTCCTTATCATTATGAAGGCAATTTTAGAGCTAAAACAGGCCGCAACAAATTAATTGCTTTGATATTTTAAGGGTAGTTTTGTAATTTTTGTGGTTTATTTAAATTTGTTTGTCTTATTTTTTTTGACAAAATTATATATAATGACAAACTAATAAATTAAATTAATTGTTATAACCACCCTTTGATTTAATTGTGCCCCGTAGCAAACTGTTTGCCAGTCAACCTCTCTCCCTCAAACTCTCGCTCGCTTCTTCTCCCTTTTATACCAACACACAGTGTATAGAATTTAGTTCTATTGTATAAAGCGAGAGGAAATTGATAAATACATATATTTTGTTCCCCCTCTCTTTCCCCTCTTCCCAGATCTCGCTCGCCGCCACTCCTGCTCCTAATCTTGTTCACCCACCCTCGCCTCTCTTGCTATACACACCATAAACAACATGTATAAATTGTGTTCTGTTTTGTACAACGAGAGAAAATTGTATATAACATCAATATCACAGATTTTTGTCCTACACTTATATTATCCTAAAAATACTCCCCTGCCTACCTCTCTTCTTGTATCTTTTATCTCTTTCTCGTTTTTATACAAATTCAAATTGTATAAGTTTCTCTCCTTTCTCGTTTATACATGCGCTTCATTTATCTTCACTTCTCGAGTCTCTTTTGGCCTTTCTCTCTTTCTCATTTTATACAAATTCAAATTGTCTATATCGTTCTATATACTTATGATTATACAATTCATTTTTATACCTTCCTCTGACCAAGTGCTCTTTTTCTTTCTCGTTTTAATATATTCCTCATTGTATATGTATAGCAATTTATCTCTATATATATATATCTATATATATATATAATATATATATGTTGTTATGGAGTGCATGATGTAAACTTTCTTAAACATACAATATAAATTGTATTTTGTTATATGTGAAAGTTGCCCTATTTTTTTTTAGTCTCTTACGTATTTAAAAATTGCATAAATATATTTAAATAATAACAATTACTGTGTAGCAACTTTGAATATATAAAAGCCATTAAAAATCGTTGAACTTTTCGAGTCACATAAATTGAATCCATGTCAGCACAAACTTTTGAATCTAGTGCATATATATAGGCGGCTTGATTTGTTGGTCATATATCTATCTTTTTGTTAATTTGATTTGATTTTTCGATTTGGATGTATTTGTTTTTGTTTTGAACACCCCTAATTGCCAAAAATGTAAAATAGAATAAATAAAAAGGACCAATCTTATAAATTTATGGAAGTTTAGTGAACCAGTAGAAATTCAGCTTTAGATCCGAAATCAGTAGCCACAACTTTAGATACGCTTATTAACACGTGTTAAAACTTGTGTCCATACAAATTAAGCCACTCTCTGCAAGTGGACTTAGGTCCCACGCGCACCCTTATTCATCAAACACAACCACAAAATCACTCTCGTCTTGTACCCGAAAAAGCCTAAATTTACTATGTGAATCTCCGGCGAAACTTCTCTGTGAATCTCCGGCGGAAGTTTCTCTGTGAATATCCGGCGAAGTTCTCCGTGAGTATTGATTTTCAGTGGCGAGTGTTTTTGTTTTTAGGTTGAAATGTATGACCTGATCCAGTGAAGAAAAAATCTGCCATGTTTGGGCTAAATTTGAAGTTATTCGGAGTACTTAGACATTGTCAGTTGTACAGATATGTTTAATTGGAACGACGAAGAGGTGCGTTATGTTTCCTTCCTTGAAATTTAACTTTAATTTGGTTTTAGGAGAAGAAAATACTGAATGTAGTGCTCATTGCTCTCCTGTTCCTTTGACGTTTTTCTCTTTAGCTCTAAACTGCTACCAGTAGGCTTGCATTGGATCCTTATTCAACTACTCATTCGTTCCATTTATGTGACACCATTTGACTTGGTAGGACTTTTAAGAAAAATGAATTGAAACTTATGATTTAAAATTATTGTTAGATATAAGTGTGGTTCTAAATCATTTTAGTAAGGTTAAAAGAGAAATTTTTAAAGTCAAATTACCAGGCTTGCATTGGATCCTTATTCAACTACTACCTCGATCCATTTTAGGTGACACCGTTTGACTTGGTATGATCTTTAAGAAAAAAGGATCGAAACTTATTGTCTAACATAATTTCCAGATATAGGTGTGGTTGTAAATCTCTTTTTTTCTTTTATAACCGAGAAATCCGTCTGTGATCCGCCCTTTGGACCAATCACAACCTTCTAAACTCGGTGGATAATGGGACCGCCCCTCTACCCTTCTCCCCTTAAATACCGGACTTTGCGTTGCATGGATGGGGCTTGTACCTGCGACCTAAGCCACAATTTCTCCACCTTTTGCCACTTGAGCTAGGCCTTGGGAGTAAAAGAGAAATTTTAAAGTTAAATTGTTTCTAAATATTGTAAAGTAACTTTTTTTTGGGATAAACTAAAAAGAAAGTGATGCCGCATGAAATGGACAGAGGAAGTATTTATGTTATCACAACCAAGTTTTTTTTTGGATAACAATGTCCTGGATTTTCGATCTTTCCTACTTCTGTATTTCTGTATAATAAATTGCCATATTTGCTAGCATTCCCTCCATAAATTTAGCTTTCAAAAATCTTAGCTTTGTTGCTAAAATAAAGTCTGGATGACCCTAAAATGACCCACCATGTTTTAACCATCTACCGCCAACCCCCAATTAGCAAAATTGAAGTATGATTTCCTTCGTTCCCAATCACCACAAGTAATCTGAATAAGACAGCGGTCTGATGTGATTCTGGTCACCAGAGATTGTTTGATCTTCCTGAAATATTCATCCCAATCAGTGGAGAAAAAGAACCTGTCAATTCTGGAGGCAATGCCTTGGTTGTTACCCTTGTTCCATCGAAAGAGCCCCCAGACAGTGGGGGATCAAAGGGCAGAAACAGAAGATTCACTGTGGATGCACAGGAATATACTAAAAGCCGATTTGGATTGGCTTTTTTTTTCCGGGCTCATTTTTCTCATTTTAGCTTTAAACCAAATACTAATAAGCACTTCTTTAATATACCCAAAAACTCCAAAAGCTTTAAAGCTATTTTCTATCACCTTTCTCTTCATCCTTGTCATGGAGGAGCTCAGCAAGTTGATATACAGTGCAGCTCAGGAAACATTGTTCCACTTCCCACAAAGTACTTGGACTTATCACTGGAGGAGAAATACAAATCATTATCAATCTGGAACGAGGTTCTTGAAAAGATGGAGAAAAAGTTGACGAATTGGAAGCTACAATACCTCTCTCTTGGTGGTAGAATCACTATGATCAATGGTGTTCTTAGTGCATTGCGTACCTAAGCCTGTCGCTTTTCCTAGCACCGCCCTCTATCTTGAAGCGTATGGACAAATTATGGAGACTTTCTCTGGAATGGTGACAAACAAGGTCACTCCTTCGCACTTGTAAAATGGAATATAGTTAGTAAATACAAAAGAATAGGGGGTTTGGGAATCAAGAACTTGAGCCGTCACTATGAAAGTTTATTATTGAAATGGGCATTGGAGATTCAATAAGTTAGGTAAAGCACTATGGAGGAGAACTTAGTTAAAAACTTCGCTGTGGAGAACCAATGGTGCACTCCTGTGTTACGTAGCCACAACACCTCATGACACGGGAGTCTGGAGGCATATTAGAGGTTGCTGGAATAACTTTGAGGCACATATGGGCTGCATTGTTGGTAATGGACGAAAAATATAGTTTTGGGAAGATGCATGGTTGGGCCACACTCCTGTTAAAGAACAATTCTTGGATATTTTTAGAATATCAGCTCTGCACAATGCAGTAATTGCAGAATTTTATTCAATACAATGGTGGAATCACTTTTTTAGAAGGAATGTAAATGTTTGGGATGTAGAATGAGTATATCTTTTGCTTCAGATGCTAGCAACAGAACTTTGGACTGTAACAAAGCTGATTCTACTAGATGGAAGGGGCAGCCCAAAGGTCTCTTACTGTCAAAAGCTGCTAAAGGAAGCTGGAATCAAGTAACAACAAGGTTTCTTGGCCTTGGGAAAAAATTGACTTAGCAAGGCACCTTTAAAAGTCTCATGCTTCTCTTGTATTGTGTCTAGAGAGGTTTGTCTCACTCATTCCAACCTTCAAAGGGTAAAATTCAGCTTCGTAGTAGGTGCCCCATGTGTGAAGAGGAAGAGCACTCTGAAGATGTTGGCCACCTCTTTTTGCATTGTAGAGTTACTACTCAGCTGTCAAGCATAGTTTTTGTCAATCTTAAGCATGTCCTAGTCTATGTCAATATCCACTAGGGAGCTATATGTTGGAGCTAAAATGGGATACACAAGAAATCACAAAAGACTTAGAATACCATCCCTCAAGCCATTCGGTGGACTGTTTGGCTTGAAAGAAACGACAGAATTTTTTAAGGCCGCAGGAGAAATTTAAGTAGTCCAAAACAACAATGTCTTACTTTGCTAGCTCTTTGGTGCAATCTGGTTATTGTACATGATGTTGATGCAATTTCAGATAAATTAGGGATCTGCATAAACCCCTCACATCTAGCTTGGGTCTCCAAATTGCCGCCTCTCTATATAACAGTTCACAAGAACCGGATAACTGCTCCTGTTATCTCCTGCTTACGAGAGCATGACTCTATCTAAACACTTGCATTATTTCATCAAAATCAATTACAACACACTGGACTGTGCGCTTTCTATTGCCGCTTTCCTGTTCCACCATTAGTTGGGCTATAATAATATTATATCAGTCCTTGGTAGAAACCCTTCTTTTCAGTCCAATATCAGAAAACAAGCACTCACTTTGCTTAATGCATGTGGCAAATTTTGCTAAGTTTAGATCCACCATTGCTGACTTGCTTTCTGTTTTGCTAGTATGCCTTTTCAGATTCTAAGATTTGACGGGATGATAAAATTGGTATCTTTGTGAATTATAATCACATTATTCTCACCCTTGCCTTGCCTTGCCTTGATGATTAAGATAATATTTGCTTCACATCACTAGTTGAAACTTGAAAGGACAAGAAGCATCTGAGATCACGAAAATGGTGTTATGCTTACTACTGTAGTGTTTTTCCTCTCCTCTTCTGCATCACTCACCTACACAGCTAATATTCATTTCTCTATGACTTAAGGTGCTGTATATTTAACTTTCAAGTTATTATACTTGCATTTACTTCTGACATTTCTTTCTTGAATCAGCTAACCGATATAATATGGGACGAGACTGGTGAGACCGATGACCACATAGTGCCACATCCTGTTGGAAGTGAAGGAAAAGCTCCAACTTATGGAGATAACATTAAGAAGAAATGGGATGTGGAAGCTTCTCACAATCAAGTCCTTCTGATCAAAGCAAACTACTAACTAATTGATCTTAGTACTATTAAACGGAGATGACTCAGTTCCAACACTACACGATGGGAGCTACTATGAAAGCAGGATGCAGGATGGAACTGGGCGCTGATCTTTCATTGACCAATACTACGAAGAGTAATCAAGATTCCTTGGGTGCTGAAGCATCTAATAATCTGACTGAAGTTCCAAATCGTGAATGTCTTAGAGGTGCTAATGCTAATGTTTCCAGCCTTTTGCATGAAATAAATAACCTGCAGTCATAGTTAAAAATTGGACTTTTGGCTAATAAAAAAATAAACAAAAGGTACAAGTTGGATTCAATTGTTTATCTTTGTGATCAGATGAAACGCATTGCTTGGTGAGGTTCTCAGCTTTGGAACAAATCGAAGAGGAACTGGAGCAAGTGATTTTATGATTATGATGGGCCTACATTGAAGTTTTTTCGATGAACCTTTGATAAGATATTTAGGTACTGTAGACATCAGTTTTCTCTCTCTCTTCTTTCTGGCTTGTGTATCGTTGAACATATGGGTTTGTATGTGAGTTCACACTTTAGAACACAGTTGTTTTAGCACCCCGTCATTTCCTTTGATCAATCTATTTGAGAATACTAAAATTTCAAATTCACTCTACTAGGCTAATAGCTGTATAAGTTTCTTTATCTCCTTCATTTCCATATTTCTTCTTTCAACTGATTTAAAATGCTTTACTTGAGTCGGGATCTATCAGAAACAACCGCTCTATCTCCACGAGACAGTAAGGTTTGTGTATAGTGTACACTATACCTTCCCCAGATCCCAGCTGCAGGGTTACACGTGGCATGCTGTTGTTGTCTCATTTAGGAATGAACGCAATTAAGGTTGCACTAATGCTCTTTTTAAACTACCTCGACTCCTAAATGATGCCATTGTCTCCATAATTTCTCTCTTCACCACATGCCATCTCCCCACTTCAATGGTCTCCAGTTCTTTTTTGCATTAACTGTACTTTGTGTGTGCTAGATGGAAATATATCTCAATTATTCTGTGTTATGCTGTATACTGTAACAAAACAAAGTATGCTAGATGGGAATATATCTTAAAATTTTGTCTGTTATGCAATATACAGTAATTCCATAAATGTGTGAATATATATATATATATATATATATATATATAGATGTAATTCAGGTCATCCCTGATTGTATTCATCTGGCTCAAAATCCTCAAAAGTGACATTTTGCAGCAACAACGACCCACTGTTTGGAGACACAAGCCTTCCTAACACTCTCGATTTATGGTCATCTTGTAAAGATGTTACAAGCAGCCAAGACAAGTCTGTTCCCCTGTCTATTGACTCTCCGAGTTTGGCGCTAGGATCTCTGCGAATCCCATCCAAAAGATCAAAAGTTAAAGCAGAATACAGGCTAGACGAGGAGAAGTCCTCCACTGCTGATGAAGAGAATGTTAATGATATCACATCTAATGTGTATCTGTGCACTGATGCTAGGGAGCATGCTGGAGGCAAAAGTATACTTTTACTGAAGGAAAAGGTAATGATACTGGATCTTAATTATCTCATAACAATTTTATTTTTCTTCAGTATGTAAATAGTTTTATTCCATTTTCAAACTTGGGGTATTTATATTGTTTTAAGCAAAAAAAAAAAAAAAAGGATATATACAGCTTGAACAGAATTGGCAAAGCTACTTCATATAACTGGTGAACTCATCTATTTAGTTTCTTAAGATTTGTAAATAACTTTTAGTAAGAGAAGTTATGAAGTAAAGAATGAAGATAAAGAATTTCATACATAAAATAGCTACGTGATTCAAACCTTATATTTCTGCAAAAGAGCAATTAAGACATCTTGTGGGAAGAAAAGACAGTTATCTACTTTTTGATGATTATGACCGCGTATTTATTTAAAGACAATACTGTACATAGCCCTCTCTCTCACCTGCCGTTTTTCTTTTTCCTTCCTTTGTTTACCAGAAAACTGTAGAAAAATTTGGTTCCTCCAATAAATAATTTGGTGTATCATTCTTTGATCTTTTGTTAATAATATATAACATGCGTTCAACTTTGTAAAATTATAATATAAATGGAAAAGTAAATTCATAGGGGACCCAGAATGGTAAAGACATGGTTGTACTTAAACTCATGGCGAAAAATGGAAGCTTCCCAATGCAGTTGATTTGTCCTTCCTCCTTTTTTTGGTTTTTCTCTTTATGTAGGTGGTATTTTCAAATGGCTCTAGAAACTCTGTTCTTTTTTAAGGTAAATAATGTTAGTAATAGTCAATGAAGATCCATATAATTAAGTCCAACTTGTTTGGGATTGAGGCGTAATAGTTGTTGTGGAAACTCTCCCATGTACAAGCAGTATACAAAAAAGTAGAGAATCTACAACATAATACGATTCTTTATGAATAACACCCAATCATCTATATATACTGAACCTCATTGGTTCACCAAAAACAAATCTAGAATTGAGAGGTTATTCCGCAAAGTGAGTAATTCACTATCCCATCAAAAGTGCTCCTATTCTTTCCTTCCACAGGACCCACTTAAGTACTCTTTAACCGTTTTCTTAACTTACAAACAGATTTACAAGCTTTTCTTCAACTCTCTTTCCTGAGGTAATGAGCATTTTGAATTTTAAAAGTAAATCAGATTGCTTCTAGTGGTGCGTCATGTTCAAATGTTCAGGTGAATTTGTGGACCACCTCCTCCTACATTGTCAAGTGGATCTCCCTCGTCGTGTGTGATTTTGAAATGGTTCGGGATGCGCTGGACGAGGGGGATACAATGAAGAAGACACCGTCCAGCTGAAAATTTGAAAGAAGGAAGAGAAGTCAAAGGGCTTGGGAGGTTTCCACACTAGCACTCATGTGGATCTTGTGGAAAGAAAGGAATAGGAGAGCTTTTGATGGAATTAGTGAGACCATGTACATTTAATGAACAGCCTCTCATTCCTAATTTCTTTTTGGTGAATTCATGAGGTTCCGGACTTCCAGACTTCCAGTGCGTATAGAAGATTGGGTGGTGTTTGTTGAGAATCATATTACGTTATAGGTTTTCTACATTTTGGTATGCATCTTGTCCATGGGAGATTTTTCTGTTATTAATAAAATTATTTACCTTGAAAAATTAATAGTTCTGTATACTTTTCTTACAATGAAATAGTGTGCTGCTGATGAAATTTTGACATAACTTAAATCTAAAGGACAATCTACTGGAAACTTATTTGCCTCGGTGAAATTGCGAAAGTAATCTTTGACATAATTTTAATCATTCACAATGGCTTCAGCTTGAAAAACTATGAAGTAATTGGGTATAACTCTACTTATGTCAACATGGATTGTCATCCCTCAAGGTAAAGAGATAGGTGGACAAAGAAAATTACTTTTCTCTGCACTTGCACGTGAAAATAAATTTGAGATTCTATTTTAGTGGGTGTCATATAATTTTTGAACATCAAAAGTGTTGCTCTAGTTGTTTTCATGTGTACAGGGAAATAACCAGGAAAGAATATTGCAAGGTCGACTTAAGTTAGAACAAGAAGGTGAATTTGCTCAGTTGCAGGAATTATGTGGATCCTTGTCTCCTCACCTGAACAAGTTTGGCATGCCATCTGTAACAAATCAACCTTGTCTTGCTTCAGAGCTTAGCCAACAAAGTCAGCTTCAAGGACCAGAATGTTTGCAGCACAAACATTTTCCTGGCCCTCTTTTTGCTTCTTCTACCTATGGGGATATGGGTAATTACTGTTCTCCCATGCCTGCCTGGTCACAGTTCCATTCTGGACAAGCAAGCCATCAACACGCCCTTTCAAGTTGTGAAGCTTCTCCAGGCAATTCAAATCATCTCAATAAGTTTCAAGACACTTCATCAAAA
Source organism: Solanum habrochaites (assembly GCA_027704765.1). NCBI lineage: Eukaryota > Viridiplantae > Streptophyta > Magnoliopsida > Solanales > Solanaceae > Solanum > Solanum habrochaites. The sequence goes on along the minus strand of JAKWJA010001840.1, from coordinate 143,489 downwards.
TCTTTGATGATGACTCCTCAAGAAAAAATTGAAAAACTAAGAAGGCGACAGCAATTGAGAGCAATGCTTGCCATTCAGAAACAGCAGCAGCAGTTTAGCTATCAACCTGCAAAGGAAGGCGGATCTGTCGAAGAGAATTTGAGCTGCATCCCTTCTTTGGACCCGAATTCACCTTTAGAACAGGGTGACTCCAACACAGTTTGTTTGGCAGTTGAAAGTTATTCAGTGGAAGACACGGCACTGTATCTTCTTCAGGATGTTATCTCAAAGGTTTGTCCTCGTACTTCCACCAAATAAGTCTCATGGTATTATTTCTTCACAGAAATTTAATGACCAAATGAATGGTTCCTTTCAGTTGGACCTCAAAATAAGACTTTGTATCAGAGATAGTTTGTTCCGACTGGCTCAAAGTGCTACAAAGAGGCAAAGTGGCAATGATAGTTGCGGCACTAAGAAGGCTGGAAGAGAAGTCAGCAAGGAGGAGATAAACACCGATAACAGGTTTGTCCCTAAGTACTGAAACTATCTCAACACTAATATATGGTCTGGAAGCAATCTAGCAGATCCCATTCCAGTAGCTCTCTTTTTTGAAAAAGAAGAGACTGCATGTAAAAAGCATTCATAATATGACCTGAGTCACAAAAATTTCTATTGAAATCATAGATGTTCCAAGCCATGAGATTGGGTTTTTTTCTCTTACTGTCAAGCCTTCATGCTTCTTGCATCGGGAAATGAGTACATAGATGTCTGTTAAAAGGAGTATCTGTAATAATGGTATGTTAAAAGCCAAATCTTACTTGGATTACAGTAATATCATATACAGTAAACTTTTACTAGAGGATATTTTTTGACTTTTACTCCAATAGTGTTGATTCCCAAATTTGTATTGAATTTATCGAAGTCTGAGCGGGGGGTGGGGGGGTGAGTGGGTAAGAGAAAGAGATCTCACTGTTGTCAAAGGCTCGTCCTAGTCGCACTTAAGCCCGGAATGTAGGTGCAAAATCAGCTGAGGCTTTGCGTCGCTTATCCAGCACATCACTGCAAGCACCGAGCTGCTTATGCGTGCATCTCATCACCCATGTGCTGTTTCTTGAAGAAGGGGGCACTAAACAATAATCATAGTTTTTTCAATTCTTTTGTCCATGTAATTGCTTCTGTCAATTATAGTTAACGTTTTGGAACTATATCTATTTTTAAATATTTTTTTCTTCATTTGCCCCTTTCTAAATTAAAGCATGTGCTTCAAATTAAGCTCTAGGTTTAGAACCCCTACAGAGCTGAGGAGGTGAAAGAAAGGGTACTCTAGTTTTGATACATAGCAGGGATCCATAATGCTAAAAGGTGGGAGTATCTCTTCTTTTTTTCCTCTCATAATACTAAGGGAGATGGATAATCGCAATGTGTTGATTTAACTTGCTTGTGTGGTACTCAGCTCATATTATATTATATTAAATTTATTAATAACACATTTTATTCACAAGAACAACAACAATTCCTTCCGTCCCAACTTTTTTGATACTATTTCATGATATGTGGTGAAACAGAGTTATATCTGCAAATCAAAACAGTTTGAGTGGGTGAAATAACTTGTAATTGCTAATAAAAAAGTTGAGTCAAGGTGCCACAAAACTCTTTAATGAAGTAATGGAAAATTGGCAACTAAAGAAATGAATAGTCAGGTTAGTATTGCCTAAAATATTTAATCTGTGTTTCATTTCCTTAACTGCATAGCTTACATAAAGTCATTGAGCTGTAACTCATTCCAGTAAAAAAAAATGTGTGGTCTGCTCTTGAGCGCAGTGACATACTTGATCTCTTCTTTGCTGTTTATGGTTATCGGTTATCATAGTACGCCTTTACAGATTTCTTAACTTAGACGCTTAGGTAAACTTTTGTTCTCTTTCAAGTTTCAGGCGATATTTTCTTACAATTGCCTTGTGCCATGGTTCTGATTTCAGTTTATGCCTTACCTCTTGATAGACCAGTTGTTTCTTACTTCTCCAGTAACCAAATCTCCTCATATGTAGGTACTGTAATATGAAGTTGATCTTTGGTCTTCTATTAAAGCAGTTCGATCAGCGTTGGTGAAATTTTGTGTCTCTTCTTGAATTTTCCTTGAAGTACATACCTTTGTCAAGTGCCCTCTTTAAAATCTTCAAGATTCTATAAAATGTTATCATCATACATTAACTTGCCATATTGACTGAGACTAAAATGTGACCCAGTAGGGGAAGGATAAATTAGTTTCCCTATCAGAGTTTTGATTATTCCTTGTCTTCTCTTTAAAACCTAGATTGGTGGTTGAATACATTAAAGTTCTAGCATGCTTGAAGCCAAGAATTCCTATTTCTTTTAACAGGTCTCAGACAGTGCTTCCATTAAGAGAAATAAATTCCATGTTTTGATCAAACCACTCCATCCCTAGAAAATACTTGACATGAATTATGACACTATAATTTTAAAAAGAACCGACAGGATTGAATTAGATGTGGTTAGAGCTTTATCTGGGAGTGGATCAACCATTTATTATAATGGCAATTGACAAGTATTCTGGACTGACTCGTCATTGGTTACAGGCTCATATTCCTGTGTGAATTTTCTCTCCTCACAAGTAGTAGTCTTAAAACAATACTCTCTGTCCTATTTTATGTGACATAGATCATATGCCTGTATGAATTTGCCCTCCTCATAAGTAGTAGTTTCAAAATAGCACTCTCTCCGTCCCATTTTTATGTGACACACTTCCCTTTTTAATTTGTCCCAAGAAGAATTTAGAAAGAATTGAACATTTTTTTTTGAAACTAGTAAGGGTTTACGATAAGGGTGCGGATCTAGATGTCAGATTCTTCATGATCTAAACTTAAAGATTCGGGGATATAGATCCACCTGCGGATACGGGTGAGGGAAGTCGGCTAGAAATAATTTCAAATTTCTAAAAAAAAGTTGTCTAAATTACGAGACATAACATGGAAAACTGACAAGGTATTCCAAGGAAAAATGTTAATCAAGAAGAGAATCCCATTAGGAGATAAAATAAAAAGGACTGATATGGAAATTTCTATGTACATGCTATTCCAATTTCTTCAATTTCTCCTTAGCTTTTGTTTTGATTACATAAATAAGCAATTCCAATTTCTTTATACAAGCTATTCCAATTTCTTCAATTTCCAATTCGGTTGACCAAATCTGGTATGGATCCCACACCAATGTTGTCAAACACGGGTGCGGCTCCAAAACTGAAGAACCCTGAAACATTCTTATTGATCAAATATGTTGCTCCGGGAAGAATAACTTACCTTTAGAACAGATTGTGTATATAGGAGAAAATGGTTAGATCAATGGTGTGTGTACATATATGTTGTAATTGAATTTTTAACAAAATTTTGATGAAAAATATTATACTGTTTGTAAAGGTTAATTTAAAACATCAAATTCATGTGCATTGCTGTGTACTTCCTTGGTCGTCCTTGTTTAAGCATAAAAAGATATGACCAGTTTAGTAGTCATTTTATTATATTTAGATAGTATTTCTAGATCCAAGAAATATTACCTACATAATTCTATATTCTAATGAGAAAATGGCTAAATGACTCCCCAATCTATTACCGATTTCCAACTACACACCTACTTCACGGGGGTCCTATTACCCTCCGAGCTTTTTTAAAGTGGAATTGTTTCCTCCTTGGCATATATCTTGTGGTGAAATACACTCACTTGACACGCATATCTCACCATTTAATAATAATTTTTTAAAAACAAAATTACTCCTCCTTCCTCTTCCTTTCTTCCCCAATTATTTTTTCAACCCTAACTATAATAAATAGCATTTTTTACCTCAATAAATTTCTATATCTCTAACAATTTATAAAAACGAATATTCAAGTCATTTTTTTTCTTTCCCATTCTTTATTTTTTCTCTCTCAAAAATTTTCATGATTAATTTATAATTTGAGTTTTTGATTTTGATTCTTCATGGTTTTAGGAGAATATGTAGGATCCTTCTTCAAAAATGTAGAAGAAATTGTTTTGTTTTAGTTTCTTTTAATAAGTTTAAAGGTATTTTTTAAATATACAATTACTTCACTTTGATTTTGTTACTCTTGAGTCCATGGCTTTTAAAAAAATAATTAAAAGATGGTATGTTTTTTTTTTAAAAAAAAATTAATTCGTTAGGTGTGTTCAAACAAGCTGATTTTAAATTTATGTGCTGTAGTATTGAATAAGAGTTGGAAAAGTATAACGTCTAATCGACTTAGTACCACCAAATTAAAGTAGCAAAGATGAAGGAACTACTGATATGACTTCCAATTATCATTGGATGTTATGCAATACAAATGCTTCTTCAAACAAACAGCTTCATAATTTGATAATTGTTGCAAAGATGCGTTATCTGCTTCATCTCTGCTTTGTAGTTCTACTCTATGATGTGTGAAAGACTGCATTCTTTTGCTATTCTTCTCCCAGATTTGTAAATTCATTTGTCAAATTGCCCTTTACCATTAGCAGCCTGTCTAGATCAGGTTGATTCCTCAGCATCTATCCAAAATTGTACTTGAACTTAATTTAAAGTAATTTAGCTTAAATCCATAGTTAGTGAAAGGCTTGTGCATGCACTACTTAGTTACTTATAGGAAAAAGATCCTAGCAATCCCTTTTTCAGTCTCATGTTTCCCAGTGTGGTCTTGTTTAATAGAGACTCTATATTGAATTCAGTAGAATTATTCATTAACTTCAGAATGTTAATGTATTATCAGTTCCAAAGAACCCATGCAAGGCGGAACTAATCTTCGTGCGAATGGATTTAGAATGTGAATTATAGCTTTATCCTAGCAACAACATTGTATTGAAATTAATAGGGCCTGTGAAGGCCAAGTTACAATGAATGTGATCTAAGTAAAAGCTACACAGAAAATTGCTAGATAACTATAGAGACTCTAGGAACTGTGTGAGAGTCTCTGTGTCACTTATATATTCTTGTTTACACCAAAATGCAAAAGCAGAATACAATTAAGCCTTATCTTCTGGAGTGGGGTTGCCTTTGTTCTCAAAACATCTTGAATTCCTTTCCTTCCGGATACTCCTCCATATGCAGCCTGGGATTATTTTCCAACTGGTTTTTGAGCGTTTGTTCCTCCTTTCCTACTCCAGCGAGATATCATATCTAGTGTATTCATTGGCATTGTCCAGCTCAAACTGATCATTGCTAGAAATATGTCCCAGAGTTGAGAAAGTCACCTTACAATGCAAAAAAAAAAAAGATAGCTATTTGTTTTATGCATTTCTTCCACATAGATGGCAGATAGAGCAAAGGTGTATTCTCCTCTCTGCAGTCTGTGCTGTGTCAAGTAAGCTCTCTTAACTACCAACCAAACAAAACATGCCACTTTGGATGGTATCTTGGCCTTTCATAATTGCTTCCAGGGTCACTACATATTAAGATTGTTCTTATGGTTCATCGTATGATATGCTGTCTTGGCTGAAAATGCTCTTGAACTGTCTCTTAAACACCGTAATCTATCTTGTTCTAGTGAGACTCCATTGAAGAGATTGAGAGTTGAGGAATCCTATGATTCTGTCCATTTTCCAATCATATAAAGCTTTCTGAAACTGAGGTCCCAACCCTGATTATTCCAAAATTCATCAATATGGGGATAGAAGCTACCAAGATGTAGCCCAGATCCTAACCAGTTGTCTTCCCGAACAGAAATTTTGTGACCGTTCCCAACTTTTAAGCTAATATTGATACTGAAAATCTGCGATAGATTTCTATAGTCTTCCGAACACTGACCCCATATACAATGTTAACTGTTTTAGTTTTCCATGCATCTTCTTCTCCATGCTTCTTTTTAAACAGTTTCTTCCATCATTTGATGAAAAAAAATTAGTAATCATTTGAATAACTCCATAGCCACTTCACGAGCAAACTTTGATTCTGCTTCCTTATACCAAGCCCCCCTTGCTGTTCGTTGAACGTCAGGGTTTTCCATTTGACAAGATGGACACCTCTTTTTTACTTGTTTCCTTGCCACTAAAATTTGCTTCTCAACATATCCATTCCCTTTTGAACGTAAGGGGGGATAGGGGAAAGAGATATCATGTAGGTAGGTAGAACATCTTGGACAGTTTTTATGAAAATTAGTCTGCCACCTAAAGACATAATACTGGCTCTTCCATCTGGTAAGTTTCTTCTCACATTTATCTAAAATCCCATTCCAAATGTCATGGATTATCTATTTGCTCCAAGTACCATGCCAAGATAAGTTGTATGCAAAAATCCCACTTCTCCTCCTAATATTGAGGGTTATGAACCGTAAATATAGAATTCTTCATCCAGTTAACATGTCATGTAATCCTGCAACCCCTTCAAAGATTGTCACAATAATTCTGTAGATCTTCATAAGTTCCACATCTATATCACATAGGATAATTGCATCAGCAGCAGCATAAAATAGCTGTGTAATTTCCATGCAATCACCTTGCCTGCTGTTGACTTGAATCCTTTGAGTCTACTATTCCTCTGAGCCGTAATTGACATGTTATTCAGGGTCTCCATGGTTAGCAGAAAGAGGAAAGGAGAGAGGATCTCCCTACAACTTATTGCTACATGCATTATAGAACTGATCTCAGCTTTGAAATGTGTCCTATACTCTCGATTACTCATCTTTATATAAGCTTTGAATTTACTTTAAATTATGAGGGTGAATAGCTGTGGGATTGCAGTACTAGTTTCCTTGTTCTTTCATATTCATCTATGGGAACAGAAGTCATCTGCAGCGCTTTGTGTACATATTCATCATTTTTCTGTTTCCCTGAATTGTCAGACCACCCCATGTTGAGACAGAGACGAATCCAATAGACCGCACTATAGCTCATCTGCTCTTCTACAATCCATCAGAGTTGCCGTCAAAACTTGCTGAATTTCCCAAGTCGTCAATGTTTTCAATGCTCAATTGTGAAAGAGAAGCAATTGGTTCACCAAGCTTCCCAAGCAGATTTTCACAACAGAATTCTGAAACTAATTCAACCACAGCTCTCCAGGGACCAAAAGCTTCTACCCCTCATAATGAAGTGGATATAATGACGAGTAGCCCCTGCACCGAGACTTCTGAGAATGCGTTAAACAATGAAGGAGCAGATGGTAGTGTTATTGGGGTTGAAGCCACATCGTGAAACAAGATATATGTAAGGGTAACTTCTTCTTCCATTTAACTTATATGTTTATCACACTTAATTCATGACTAAACAAATTCACTGCTAATGAGGCTCCTTTCTTTCATTGTCAGTCAACTGGACACTGAGCAACAATGAGCTACAAGATTTGAAGTTTAAGGAGCCTCTGTTGTACCCTGGAAGAAGAAACCAAGATCTTTTATGCTGGTGTGGTATGTTTTTCTCTTACCTTCTGTAAGAAAATTAACAACAACAAACTTCTGTAGGTAAATGATGTCAGCACGTGTACGCTATACTATTGTTTTTTGTTGTACTGAAGGTTCTAAGATAATGAAGGTACATACTTCAACAATTCAACGAGAAGTCGCAATATTGTAATTTGATCATGCTCCATGTGTTCCCTATGTCTGTTCTTTGAGATTTTCAATTCAGAACTCCCACTTGTACTGTTCTATATGACAATAGATACACATTAGTAAGGTTGTTGGGGAAATGTGGATGTGCTTGATGAATTTATGTCTTTTTGAAGGGTGTCCCATCACTCTTTGAGTTCGAGTACTTTAGGCCTCACTTACATGCAGATGCAAAATTCACTTCAAAGGTAGAGCAGAACAATGTAAGTTCTCTGCAACTTAACACTTAACAGACCAATTTTTTTCCTGCGAATTGATTATGTTGAAATTGTGCGCTATTTATAAAACTAGAGTCATTGAGTGTTCGGTTTGGATACACATGTGCATAAGATACCCATTTTTTCAGAGTTTTTTCTTGGGAAACATGGACGGTGGAACATCTCAGGATTAAGTTTGAGGTTAAATTTATATTATATTTTTGGGTTGTGACTCCTCTTCTAGTCACAACAAAAGGGTCGTGGACCCTAATTATTCTATGGATCTGAATTAATTAGTCGAGTCTTTGGGTTTTGAATATAGAATAGTTAAACCAAACGGAAAAGATCATTATTACAGTGACAGTCCAAGATAGTATAACAAGAACATATAGATTAAAATGGAGCTTGTGAACCAAAATCATTACTAATAGAGTAAAGAAACATGCAAGCACTCTCAATCATCTCTCATTCAAGGGTAAATTTCAATAAGAGACCTTAAACCTAGAGCGGGAAATATTTTGTACTCAGTGAAACCAGCTTCACTGAAGAGCTTCTCCCACTCTTTCTCAGTTCTCTCTTTGGCAGCAAAAAGAACCATCATCAACATACCCATATTATGTTGTGCTCGAACAAACTCATTGCTCTGCTTTGGATCCTCCAGAACAGTATCTATGATTATTACTTTCCCTCCTTTTTCTCGGCTTGGAATTGACTCTTTGCATTTCTTCAATATCTTCACACAATCTTCGTCATTCCAGTCGTGTAGAACACACTATTCCATATCAATGATGAAATAAGTTGAGAGAAAAGGATTGAAAGATAGAATAAAATGTTTTTTTGTAGCTAAAATTGTACGTACCTTGAGTAAGATGGCATTAGCATGAGGAATCATATCGAACATGTCTCCTCCAACGAAGTCCAAATTCCCACTTCCTTTTAGGTCACCTACAACCTGAGGGAGATCAAGTACTGTGCACTTTATGTTAGGAAAAGCTTTGGCTATGGCTATAGACACAGTACCAGTGCCCCCACCAACGTCTACCAACGATGTTAACCCTTCAAACACATGTTTACACTCTGTAATAAGCACATTGGTATTCAACCTGGAGTCACTAGCCAATGCATCGTTGAAAATATCACCTAGTACACTAGGTTGTTCTTCCCCAATATAATCCCATAAAGATTTTCCATGAGCAGTATGAAAAGGAGTTGGAGAATCATTTTGGAACCAATCACTTAACTCAGGCCATGCTTTTGAAAAGGCTTGACCATGATTGAGAAGCAAGAGTGACCTAACATTGAAAGGATCATCTTTGGCAAGAAGGCGACTAGCTGGGGTAAGAAAATAGTGATCTTCATGTTGATTTAGGAAACCAGATTGCACAAGAAACTGCATTAAAATTGGTAAGAAGGAAACCTTTGAAGAATTGACCAGAGACAGTTCAGCAAAAATATCAGATAGACACATGGGCTTATCATGTTTGTAGAGAACGTCAAGAATTCCTAATTGAAACGCACATCTTATCACTGAAGAACTTACAAAATTGAAAATATAATTCCAAATTTGAGCTTGAGCATGAAGAAGCTCACTTGAAGGACTCTCACTCGATGACATTTTTATGGAACTTTTTTCTTTTCTTAGAATTGTCAACTAATTAGCTTTCTATAATCTCATTTTATAGAAAGAACTATAAAATGAGATTATACAGTAGTAAATAGAAAGACTTTATCTCTCTATTTAGTTGTTTATTTTAGAAATGACACACAATAACAATAGCTAGTATAGTGAAGTTATAATTTTATTCTTATTAATTATGTATTAAATTTGATGAATTAAAATTCAGAAAATTTTCAACAAGTTGAAGTGAGAGTAATAGGAAATACTCTTTGTTTTTACTTAATTTATTAGAATAAATAAATAGAAATAGCTAAAAGAAAATAGGCGCGAAAATTGTAATTTTCAAAATATATTTAAGTTTCTGAAAAGATTTCTGGCAAACATTATCACATTTCCAAAATCTGTGTTCTTTTATTGTGAATCTCGAGATGTTAGTGGGGAAGTTCCAATATCAACTATCATGTGAAGGTTAAATGCAGTAATTTACATGGTTCTTTTTTTAAAAAAATTATATTATATTAAAATATTGTCATAACATAAATTTTTTTAAATATTATACGCTTTCCATAGTAAAAGGAATGATTTTTTTTTTAAGTTTGTTTTTTTAAAAATAATCTCTTTCAAAATAACATTTTAATTTCATCATTTTAGGTGATATTTGATGCCACACTTAAAAAAACATTTTAGTACGTTAAATTAACTTTAATTTAAATCACTAGGTTGAAAAGTTCCTTAAATTTCACTCTAAATTAAATTAGACATTTTTTTTATCGAAGATTGTAATGATTTAAAAGAATTAAAACATAATCAAAAGAAACTTATAAAAAATAAACTTCTAACATAACTTAATAAGTATAAGTAAATGATATAAAATCTATAATGAGATGCAAATCAATTTTAACATCTACACTTTCGGATAATAAAATAATTATTTTTTAAAAAATATATTATTATCATAGCACTTTATTTCTCTAAAATTAATGAACTTCATTAATATTATAATAAAGGAAATAACTTTATCATGAGTAAAATTAAATTACTTTCAAATTTGAAATAATAAAATATGTGGATTTTGAGTCATATGATAAAAGTATAAGGAAGAATGATAATTCATGAGCACCTTTACAATATTCTTAAATAGTAAATATATAATATTTCTACTTACTATTGATTTGAACTAGTTCTCAATCTTCTTATTTTTATAGATTGACCTTTTTTTTTAAATCAAGTATATCATTTAATTTAGATACATGAGAATCAATAATATTAGCTAATCAAATGTGTAGAGCACGATCAAAAAAAATAAAATAAAGCAAGTGCTACGTAATTGTATATTAATTATATAGAGATAGTCAATGTCATAATTTAATCTTATTAAATGAGTATCTCATCATAGTATTTGATGTAAAATATATATATATATATAAAAAAAGGATTCGGCTCCTCTCCATTTTTTTTCTCTCCATTTTCTCCAAGTTCCTATTTGAATTAATGACACGTGTCATAAGTTAAAATAAATAGTTAAGATTTAATTTTTCAAGTTAACCTCTAACCATATTTAGTTAATAAATATAATATATCAAATATTAAATTATATATTCTTCACAATCTTAACAACATATAATCTTGTCCATAAATCTAAGAAAAAAAAGTTTTCTTCCCTTTTTTTTCCGTAGGATCTTTTTTTTTTCCATTTATATAATCTTTTATTGTAATTTTTGTTAAAGTATATTTATTCCGTGATAATACTTACCTAGAGATTCAACCATTTTACCAAACTAATTTCAATTTCATAATAGATTACTAATACGGTGATACCAGTACATACGATAGTTAATTATAGTTTCTATACTTCTGTTTCAGCTAATTAGAATAAAGATTATTTAAGAAAATTTAAAAAATCTTCGTATAAAGACATATAGGAGAGAATTTTTTTCGCCTATATTTATGACAAAATACTATGTTTGCTACGCTAGAGTTATCTTCTAATCATTTTAATACTTAATATATACTTTTTTATTCATTCCATCATGGTTAGATTTATTTTGGGGAATTACATTTACCCTTTAATTTTAACCTATGTCATGTGTCAACAATCCAATAGAAACTTTGAGCACAATAGAGAGAACACGAACTGAAGAGGAGCGAATCCAAAAAAAATACTGTCATATTAAATTCATTCTTCTTCTAGACAGGGTAAAATATAAAATTTCTTCTGTAAATAGAAAAAAGAAATATGTTAATTAAGGGGCATAATAAATAATAATTAGGATAAGATCCAATTTTAAATTATTATGATTACAGTTGATCCCGTCAATGATTGATACTTGTAAGTTGAAAATTGCCTAAGTCTGAAAACGATTAATACGTGAGATTAGAAATGAATTATAATTTATAAGCAACTCAATATTTTATTTAGTTGATGATTGATAAATTAACTCATGATTAAGGATATTATTTTGTAGTCAATTTCACATTGTAATATAACTCTACTCTAGTATCATAAATTTGATCATATTGGATTGTTTTTCTTTATTTTAAGTTAATTATTTATGAATACGGAAGGTTCATGTGATTATAACGATTTTTTTAATTTTAATTTTTGTTTAAAAATACTTTAACCATAATATTTAAGATTTATAAGCTTATTTTTTTTCTATTCAAATTGTATATGATCAAGTTACACTTATTCCCTCCTCTAGTTTGTTTCTTCGATCCCTTTTTACTCTTTCTTCTATCTTTTACTCTAATGTTGTATCAATTATTCTATAATATATACACTATGAAAGACTAATCTTTCTTTTCACTAGGATTAGTTGAAACTTTTGCATGAAATTTTTTGGATCATGGTATGTATGGTTTAATCTACTTTCATTTTGTTGGTACATTAACTTATGTGCTTGTGTTAAACTTAGGGTCCAATCCTAACGAAAGTCTAACATTGAAAGTCCAATGTAGTTCGGTTAAATTTGTTTAAATAAAACTTATCCACACACGATATTTATATCAAATCATAAATTTTTCTACTCCGTTAAATTCTCAAAAGTATTAACCAAGATCTAAAACAAAAGTAGCATTTTTTTTTCAATTTGCAATGTCAGCATTACTAATACACTCTACTTCACACTATTTTTATACACCATAGCAAACGATAAGTGGTTGTTTGATAGAGTGTATGTGAAAAAAATAATTCATGCATTAGCTTTGTGTATCACTAGTACCTTGTCTGGTACTCTTTTCCAACTTATGTTACACACTTCATTGTGTATTGCTAATACAATAGATTTCTAGGTAGTAATGCAATGGTTTAATGCATGCATTGATTCAATTATAGACCCAATTGCCCCTGAATACTTTTTTTTTATATCTTTTCCACCATAATAGTGAAAGGTATCTTTGTAAATATATTTATTAATGCAATGTATTCTATTTTTCATGCCTCACAAATCACAATGCCTAAAAAATAATCTAAGTGTATAATAATGCAGAATAACTACATACATCCATTGCATATCAAATGTACTAATAACCTTCTATTTAAAAAAATTAGTTTTTATAACACTCTACCAAGCGTCTCGTTAGTCTACTAAGCATAGTCATTGGCTCTCCACATTTTCATATAGATAAAAGTTGGGCTTTAACTAACGAGGACATTAGCAGCGACTTGAACATATGAATGTCAAACCTTTTTATCATCAAAGTAACAAACTATTCTCCCTGCAGAAAATTTACTATTTTTGGCCACTTTTTTCTACTTCACATGTCTATACACAACAGGCCTTATTGCAAAAACTCCAAATCAAGAAATTTGGTTCAGAACTCTGTTATACAGTTTGGGTTTGCTTACTGAAATTTGAGCTAACACAATGTGGCTTAGCAAGTTAGCATCACTGGGCGAAAAGCCAATGTCCTCCACGTTCTATCTGGCATCCTCGTCATCGTCTGAATTATGGTTCTCATCATAATAATCATCAACGTCATCATCATTGAAACTGTTCATGGCGCGTGTCTGTAAATTTTGAAATTGGTTGATTGCATCTCTTGCTTCAGATATTAGAGCATTTTTCGCAGCTTTAATTACATCCGGCTTTATGACATTCTCATTCTTGTTTTGGTTGCCCTTTGCTGTCTTTGAAGTGGCTGCCTTTCTCTTTGCTTCCCTGCAATGTAGCTGATCAACATACTTGTCATGTAAGGCCTTATTCTTAATTGGCTTTAGAACTGGTGGGCTGGTAAGAGTTGCTCCAGATGAATCACTTAATCGAGAACGGTGTTTTTTCTGGGTTGAAGACGATCTCTCCAGGCACTTCCTAAGCAAACTTTCTTTGTTGCGCTCTGGGGTGACAAAAATTGCGTCCTGGCAAAATGCCCCATCAGTTGGATTTGTTGATGATTCAAGAGCATTGAAGAAGTCTCCTCCTTTATCTCGATCTGCATCACTTTGCTTTTCCAGTAGTTGTCTCACAGCCTTGCGTGAAAGATGGTTCTTTGACCTGCTATGCCTCCTCTTGTTTGTGTTTTTCTCAGTGGACTGAAGCAATTTCGTTGCACACGGGGAAAGAGATAATGTATTCATCTTTTTAACCCTTGAACGTGGTTGAGGCTGAGGTGGGGTTAAAAAATCCGAATGTATCTTGTCAAAACAATCCTTTGCTGATTTCCCAGGCACCTGCAATACAAGTCCAAAGTTTACTCAGATGATCATGTAGATCACAAGCAGAGGTTCAAATTTTTTACTATAAACTAAATTTATCATGTCAATATTGACAAGGACAACTACGAATAGCCCGAAGTGATATCTACCATAACTTTCTTCGATTTATATATTTGATTTGCAGATTTCAGAGAATCATAGCTTTCAAACACCACTTGCTAACATATTGGTATTAATAAAGGATCTAGATTCATTTCTAGGTGGAGAACAATTCTGATAATTCCTAATTGAAAGCTGGCGAGAAGTATATACTCTCAAGATTATTTGCTTAGCAGCTAGTGTCCTAATGAGCTGTAGGTATGCAAAAATATTTGGATAAAAAAATAACAGCACCATAAGCAATTTTAGATAATCCACTACCATGTTATTCTTAATTCATCTATGTATATTAATACGACGCGACAGTTCAGCATTTGGAACCTCTTTCCATCTTCCAGTCACAGCTGGTAAAGCTCAGGATCAACCACCCAAAACCCAGGAATAAACGAATAATCAAATGCTCCTGCCAAACTTTCTATAAGTCTGACAGCCTCACTTTTGGCCTACATTGTTCTTTCCATAAGTAAAATATAAAAAGAGACATCATCAGAAAGCAGCGACAAAACAGGTCAAGGCAGATGGTATTAACCTATCAATGCTATGCTGAGCCTCAGGGACAAACTGTACTGCGGTGATTTATTTTTTCATCACCTGAAGTATTGTAATTCACCCTGTGGCTTTGGAAACATCACCAAGCCTATAACGGACAAGCCCTTCAACCTCTTCCTAAAGCACAGGCTCTATGCAGAATCAACTTGCTACCTTGCTTTTATTTTGGACACGACCTCATTTTATTTTATTTCATTTGATCAATGACGCGCGTCATAACAGCGTCCAGCAATAATAACCAGTAAGGGCATTTTGCTTCCTTAGTTCAACGTACTGCTCCTTCAGACCATAATCAATGCTTGCTCAACAGTTTTAAAACTGTTTTTAAAAGTTTTACTTTCAACCAGATGAAGTAAGAGTCACAGTCAGTCTTCCCATGCAATCAGTAGCAATTCTCAATTAATTCTGACCTAAGTTCCTTGGACTCGGGTGAGGCTGAGGGTGTCTGATACGGGTGTGGATCTACAGGTCGGATCCTTCATGATCTAAATTTTAAGAATAGGGGGTATGAATCTAGGTACGGGTGCGAGGATTCGGTTAAAAATAATTCAAACATCAAAAAATAGAGTTATAAAAGACATGCCTAAATTATGATGGACTATTTGGAAGGAAAGGAATGCATAAATTTTGGGTGCAAGCTAGAATCTGTAATTATGATTGAGTACAAATGCATCTCTTTACTGTTAACTATTAAGTTGTATCCAGAATCAATGTATCTGTCTCAAATCTCTCTTTTGATTTTGGTAAAGTACCCAAAATTGTGACCATATCCGGTATGGATCCCACACCCACGTTGTGTAGACACGGGTGCGGCCCCCAAATTGAAGAGTCCGCCAACTTAGATTCTGACAACTGAGGCTCTAACGGCATTGATATTATTCTTTAGAGATCAATCTTGTTGTCCTTCAATCTCTGTGAACCACAAGTTATATCTAACTAGTGGAGGAGTTATTCTGGCAACATCACAAATTTTCGAAGTATAAGAGATCAACCTTGTGGGTTCTTCCTTTTTCCTCAATAATACTTGTTGTCTCTTTTGGTTTCTCACTCCTGCAAGAATTTATCTTGCTATTTCGATATTTCATGGCATAAGAAGAAAAATAAAATCATCACACAAATAATTACAGTATCATTTTCCTTACTCCATTTGTCTGAATAAGGATTATCTTAACTCCATTCATGCCACTCTAGCATGCCGTCTACTTCACTAAGAAACTTCTCCTTTCAGCATTAATGGAATTTCAGTTTTCGAATACTGTATTACCAGTAAGGACTCATTTTTACTTGGACAAAATCTCAAATTAGAAGAATTGTGTATCTTCCACTTTTTTACCCTAGGTGCAGGGGCGGGCCCACAGGTAAGCCAGGGTGTTCACCCGAACCCCCTCGGTAAAAAATTACACCATATATATAAGGTAAAATTTCTGTATTTATGTGAATATATATATTTTGAACTCCCTCAATGACAAGGAAAATGAGATAGCCCAGTGGTAAGCTCCTCTAAAACTATGCATGACGTCTAGGGTTCGAATCCTCTCCATCTGTTTCTTTCTCTCCCTCTTCCAACGACAAATAAATCCATTTTCCTCTTTAGCATTTCCATTAAGAATTGTTGAACAATGAAAAAGTCCCACATCGGTGGTTTATGAGATGAGTGATCTCTTTATAAGGGTTGAACAATCTTCCTCATATCGGTGATTAATGAGATGAGTGATCTCTTGTAAGGCTAGCCCTATCCTTCTCCCTTTGAACTAACTATTGGGGCAGGTGAGACGGATCCTAGCCTAACTCATACCCCAATAGTTAGCTCACAGAGAGAATAGAGCAAGCCTTAGAAAGAAACCACACATCTCATTAACCACGATGTGAGATTTTTTATTTCTTCAACAAGAACCAACCAAACAGCAGAGGGTTGAACATTATGGAGCAATTTGGAAGGTGACAGAAGTTCATAGTGGACAAGATGACATTGACTGGCCAAGCAAAATGAAGCATAGCAAGCAGGCAAAAGAATGAAGTGGTAGACATGGTAAGGGAAGGAAGCCACTGAAGGGAGCTGGAGAATTAGGTCTTATCAGTGTTGTGAAAGGCGATCGCCTCTTCGCCAATGGCGAGAGGTGAGGCGACCCTTCATCACCTTTTAGCTTTGTGGCGAGGGGTTCGTCAAAAGGTGAGGCCGTGGCAACAAAGGCGAGAGGCAAGATGCTAGAAAAGGTGTTGCCTTTTGTATTCCTTTAAAAAAGGCAAACGATTTAGGGTTTTAAGAGTTAAGAGGTAATTTTAGGAATTTAGACTAGACTACTCAGACGACTAGCTAAACTTTTTCGGCAACTGCAAATTCATCAATACGTATTTCTTCTTCCTCTATTTCTTTTTCCTTCTGCAGAGTGACTTCTACCTGTGTTTTTTTCCCGACTGTTTTGACTTTTGATCTGTTTTTTTCTCATTCAAGTTCTAAGTATGTACTATATATTTTCAGTTTTTGAATTGAAATATTTGCTTATATGTTATTGCTATTGAGATTTTGATTATTTATATATTCTATTTTTTGGTATTAATTGGGCCGCACTTCAAAAAGGGGGGCGCCTCGCTGCTCTCCTTGCTTTGTGGCAAGGCAAACCCTTGTCGCCTTTTATCACCTTTCGCGGTCCAAAATATTGGTTGTTGTATTAGTCAATGAATAAAGGGGGGCGCTGAGGAGTAATTATTAGAGAAGTGGGAAAAGTGGACAGTGTGTGACGAGAATGAGAGTGGCAGGTTGTAGACTTGTAGGGTGGGGGTGATCTGGAGATTGAGATTGGTGTGGCGGTTGTGTCGTGGGGTTTGTATCATACGGTATATCTTTCTGGTGCTTATGGTGGTGTTGTGGATTTTTTATATAGGGAGGGTTGGTTAAATATGGAAAAGATTTTCTCTATACCGCATCAACTGTTTCCTTCGTGGGTAAATAAATAAAATTCCCAGTTCCCATTGGTGTAAAGGTGGGAGCCAGAGTGGGAGCCAATTGGGGTGTGTCCTGTACGAGGGGGGTGGGGGGTTGGTGGGTGGGGGGGGGGTGCAAGTTAGGCGTGGATAGCATCTGTATTGCAGCAATTATGTGGCTATATATGCAATGGGTTCGAGGGTTTCGCTGTATGTCAGAGGTAGGTGGTGGGGGGGGTGGGTCTTGGTTCGGTGAAACTTCAGGTTCCTGGGAGAAACCTTGTGTCAACTCTGTGTCGGTGAAAGATGGTTGATGTAGCTCTTTGGTGTATGGTTTGAATCTGTGGTGGAAGATGTGTAGGGGTGAGTTGTGGCACTTCGGTTTGTTCAATCCTGCAGTATGTATCTCTTGGTGACGTGGGAGGGAGCTAGCTGTGTAAGCGGTGCGAGAGCAGCGATTTAGAAAATTTATAGTCGCTGAAAGTCCATGATTATCAAGCTGCACGTCGGCGCTGTGTGTGCTAGATCCAACTGTGACGAGCTGTCGTGCTCACAGTTCATTGTGGGACGACAAACTGTACGTATTAGAGTACCAATGCCCGACTCCTCCTCACTGCTTCAACGGCATTGTTGTCAAAAATCTATGATTTCCTTGAGCCTGTCTGCCATGATTTGTGACGTGGAGGGCGCTGTGATTGGGTAGATGTTGATCGAGTTAGGAATCACGTTTATAGATTTGTGGGGGGGCGAGATTATTAGTGCTGTATCATGTATTTTGTCTCATGAGGTTGGATGGACTCCAAAGCTCGCCTTGAGCAAAGCACGGTGTTCAGACCGAAGCCGAGAGGATACCCGGGTGGGGAGACGGAGTACCGCGCGGTAGGGTGGGAGACCAGGTGTATCCGAGGGGGTGTGTGTCTTGGTAATCCAAGGACAGAGTTAAGCGACGGAGAGTCCAGTCCTATAATACGCCTCGTCAAGTGTATTCTTGATCAGCCTAACCGAAAAGGGCTACGTAGCACGGGAAGTAAGGCGTGTCCCGAGGAATAGCATGTGGTATGTAAATGTCTCAGGGTGTCATAGCGGTAGTGCTCTGGGTGCCAGAGAAAAGGGAGAAGGCGAAGGAGTGACATACAACCCAAGTGGAAAAGCCAGAAGAACGATTAGCAAAGGTGGGACCTGCTAGCAACTGTCGCCAACGTTAGGGGGTGGGGCCGGCCCCAAATGAGCACGTTGGTCAACGCGGGGGCCGAACTCGGGGGCAGGGGCGTGACCCAGGAACAACACTAAAGGATGCGCCCCAGGCCGGGGGGTGCGGCGGCCTTCGTTCAAGCCGGGGCCTCGGTCGGCCCAAGCCGGGCGGCCAGTGGCCAGCGGGGTCCGGTGTGGGGGGGGGGGGGTGGTGTGGGGGGGGGGGGGGGCTGGAGGGGGGGTGGCCACAGGTCCGCGCTACTCCTTACAAGGGACAAGGGTGGCGTCTCGGAGCCGACCGGACCCACACCGACATCTAGAACACGGCTGTGTTTGTGCCACGTCGAGTACACAACCGCCATAGCGGGGCTCAACGGGAGGCGTCAGGCGTGACACAACACGTTCGTCGGAGCAGAGGATCCAGGACGAGGGGTACCCGTCTCGCTGAATTCCGGAATCCTGGTGGGGGGGGGGGTGTCTCTGGCCGGCTGGTGTGTGGTGTAGTCGTGAAGTGCCAGCGAGGCGCAAGCGGGTGACGATCTTCGCAGACCCGGTTAATCTATGTTGAGGTGGGCGTGACCTGCAAGGTAATGGAATTGTGTCAGAACGTCAAGCTGGGGTCTTGGTGGGGGATGAGCTGTCTCACAGCAGCAGCCAGTGTAAGCCGGCGGGGAGGATCGGCTAAGTAGGGGGTGGTGGTGCTATTTCTGACAGGTGAGGCGGCGTGGAGGCATGGTCCACAACAGATGGGGAGCGGAGGGGTTGGTTGGGTATGTGGTGGAGGGTTGGTGTGGGCGGGGCACAGCTTTGTGGGGGGTGGGGTTGTAGGTTGGTGAAGGAATAGGGAGGTTGTGTGATGCGGGGCGGGTGACTGTGACAGAAGACAAGTGGACGTAATTATGGGGGGCGGAAGTAATGTAATACAATGACGTTGAGGTGGATGTAACACCGGGGTAAAATAATGTGGTCGGTTGAATGTTGGAACATAGACATGACAACGTCTAATAGAGAGAAGTGTCTAAGTAGAGTATTGATGGTCCGACGGGAAAGGTTTTTTAGTGAACGATATACAAAGGGAGAGACGGTGGGGATGTACGGTTGGTAAGGAAGATAGGAAACAGAGACCGCACGTAAAAAGAAGAAAGGGTGTGGAGCTCAGTGGTTGGGGCAGAAGGTCGTGGCGGAGAACATACAGATGCGTGGTTTGTGGGGGAAGCGGTGTGGGTTATGGCACAGAGGTGAATTGAAGGACGGAGAGGGGTAGTTATAGTGGATAGGGGGAGGATTGGGGTGTGGGGTGAGTGGGGAAAAGGTTTGCGGGGGGAACCGGACAGCGAGATGTGTCGGAATTTCGTCTGTGGCGCTAAGGGTTGGCCTGTAGTGTGAGTATCGGAGATCTTGTGGGCTGGAAGGTTATGCCTTTGAAGGGTCCGGGGTTGCGGTGGGAGGGTACATATAGATTTATCTAGTTGGTGTACTTGGGTCAGTGTGGAGAAATGGGGTAAAACTTGAGTTGATAAAGAACAAGCTTAAGTGACAATTGAGAAAAAAGGAAAAAAAAGAGTGTAGGAGATCTAGACAAATTTGCTCGCTTGTTGGTGCAAGGAGGGGGAGTAGAGGGCGAGGGGTCAACCAGTATAAATAATTGGTGAGCGAAAAAGGCAATAATGTACTTAAAACTTAGAAACCTATGTATTTATTGGTGAAAATGTGGGTGCGTGGAAGGATGGCGGAAGTGGGTGTAAAAGAGAGTAATAGTTTTTATTTGGAGTGTAAGGGGTGGTGAAGATTAATTAGTCTGGTTAAAATAGGAGCATTACAGTTAGTTCAAGGTGGCAAATTTAATATATGTCGTAACATAAGTATATATGAAATCTTAGGACATAGGCGAAGTTTCAGCGTGGTTCCTAGGGGTCTCGGACACCCCTTTCGGACACAGCGCTCCGCCCCGTCTTACTTATCGTACTCTCGAGGTATATGAATATCGATCTAGACTATATATACAATATAGAACCTATGCCAAATGTTGGTGAATGGTCTGGGCTGTGGCAGGGGGGCACGATTGTAGACATGGGGGCGTCGAGGATGTCTCTCATTTCAAACAGAATTTTGTTATATGTCGGGGGGGTTTATATTGTGTTAAGACTAATCATTTAATATCCTAACGATAGAGGGAAGGGGGAGGGGCACATGAGTCTTTTGAAAGGAGAGGTGATACATAATACACTGTATGTACGAGCGGGGAGAGCATGATGAAGAAAGACAGGAAGTTCGAGGATTATTCATTTTGCTCTGTTCAGTGAACAAAACATAAAGAATGTTGTGATCAAAAAGGTTACGCTCATACCGATACGATCTGAGAGTGCAATGTGTACAAGGGCGAGGAGTGTGTAACCAACTGAAAGACGCCAGGTCGTCAAGATAATAGTGAGCAAGCCACTTTAGCGTTTAAACAAAACATCCTTAAGGCAGAAATAGTGGTTAATATAAATGTCGTAACCCTTCAAAAATATCCAGGCTCAAGAGAACTCACCACAAGGGATCAACCAAGGCGTGGATATGCAACCAACAGTATCAAACCATATGTGGGCTGGCGTGAAGTGGGTCTTCATCACAGAGGAACGGCGCGCATGGTACTTATGGGACGAATATAGGTGGTGGGGGGGTGAGGAAGGGAGATAACGAAAAAGAGCGGGGGAAGGGGAATGAGGTGGTGGGGGGGTGATGTGTTTTGTGCCGGGCTTTGAACCGATATCTATTTCTCTTTCAATACCAGCCAATACCTCAACGTAAAAAGGAAAATTTTTCACGAATAAAGAGCGATCCGTGCAAAATTTAATTAGAGAAACTTTATACCAAATATACTATAATAATTGTTTTTATTACCATTTATAGCAATAAATATTTTTTTTCAACCGTGATCATCTCACACTTTAATTCATTTATAATACAAGTTTTTTTAATACTTTACAAGAAAAATTAATTATTCCACATATAATACAAATTTTAATGAAGGAATAAATCATTTATCCATTTTAATACATTTATAATAACAATTGGAACAATTTTTTACCAAATAAAACATGAGATATTTTTAAAAAACAATATAATTCCATATAATTAATTGCAGGTACATAATTCACCTTTAAATATATATTACAGATTTAACAAAGCATACCTATGAACGGTAATAAACAAAAAGTATCGCTAAAATCAGTAATTATTTTTTAAAATGTATTATTTTATGTAATTTTTCCTAATTTAATTTCATGTTGTCTTTTTGGAGTTGGGCCAATAAAGTATTTCGTGGAAGCCCAAATTAAAAGGGTTTTCACAAGCCCAGATTTATTTTACTTCATAAACCCTAATCGCACTCTTCAGCCTCTCACTCTCCCGTTTTCGCTCTGAGAATCAGCAAAAATGCAGAAGCAAGAAGCAGCCGCAGCTACGGTGGAATCCGTCCAATGCTTCGGGAGGAAGAAGACGGCAGTGGCGGTGACTCACTGCAAGCGTGGACGTGGTTTGATCAAGATTAACGGTGTCCCAATCGAGCTTGTTCAGCCGGAGATCCTCCGGTACAAGGCCTTTGAACCAATCCTTCTCTTAGGCCGTCACCGTTTCGCCGGAGTCGACATGCGTATCCGTGTGAAGGGAGGTGGTCACACTTCTCAGATCTACGCTATCCGTCAGTCCTATTGCAAAGGGCCCTTGTGCGTTTTTACCAGAAGTCTTTGTGGATGAGCAGCGAAAGAAGAGATTAAGGACATTTCTTCATTCGCATATGATAGGGGGGGGGGGAAGATGGACGAGGAAAAAGCTAACCCCAAATGAGAAGATACGATAAGTAAACGGAAGAGGAGGAAGGAGATGGTGGGAAGAAGGGGGAACAGAAAAACGGGAGGTGTAAAGAAGAAGAGGTATAAGAACGGGAGCAGTAAGGGGAGAAAGGGGTAAAGGGAGAAGAGGGGCGGAGGGACGATAAGAAAGCGAGAACGGGGTAGTCTAGATGGGTAAGGCGGTAAGGGGAGAAGAATAGGTCTGAAAGGAAGGCGAAAAGGAACGAACGAAACGGGGGGGAAATAGAGAAGGGCAGAGCCGGATTAAGAGGGCGTGTAGAGCAAAAAAGAGGAAGGGGGAGTTAGAAGACAAGGAGAGAAGGTGGTCGACTGGGTGAAGGGTAGGAGGACTTGGGATGAGGGGGGATAAAGAGAGGATGTATAAGAGGAATAGGGGGGGGTTAGGGAGATAGGGGGTGGGAGGGAACAGTTGCAGGAGGGGATAGATTTAAAAGAAAATAGAAAGTTGGTCGCGGAGGGAAAAGAAGAAGGTACAGGGAGGGGAGAGAGAGGGGGAGGATAAGAATGGGGGTGAAAGGGGAAAGAGTAAGCTGAAGAGAGACGAAGAAATGATTTCAGAGGCCAAAGGAATCAGAAGGATCTGGGGTTAAAGGAAACGAGGATGAGGGGGGGCAGAAGATGGAGAGGTAAAGAAAAAAGAAACAGATAAAAAGGGATATGGGCGGGGAGTGAGAAAATAGAGGATTACGGAAAAGCGGCAACGGAGACTCCCTTGTTGCCTGATCCTAGGCGTTGGGCCGAGAATTTTGTGTGTCGTGGTGCTCGTTCTAGGTTCCAGAAATCTTACGTTGATTTCGATCGTCCAATACTAATGGTAAATACCATTTTAGGTAATTGCTTAAGTTTTTGTTAGTGTCCTTTCGGTGTTTTTGCTTAAAGACCATATTTGGGGTTGTGTGCGGTTTCTGTTAATTTTTTTTGCCATGTCTGTTTTTTCTTGCTGAAACTTTTACAGTGCTATGATATTGTTAGTTTCAAATTCCCAATTTGCTTTCTTGTTTGCAAGATTTACTTACTTGCTGCTGATATTGTGCTCAATTTACAATTGCTTCGTTGTTGTCATTGTTCTTGTGATAGTTAGTTGGTGACCACTGTAAATGTAGTAGACCAACCCTAATTTTTTGTTGGCTTAAACTAGAAATCAGCCGATTTCAGTACCAAAGTTCGGGTTTTCTAGTTTCCATCCTCCCTGCCCTTGGGCTAGAAGATTGTCAATTAAGTTTTGTTCCAATTGCACTCAGAGTATCCTAACTTCAGACACTGAGTTTGAAGTTAAGTTTGGCTTGCCACTTTCAGACCTTTGGTCTTGGAAGATTAACTTTGTTGAATGTATGAAGTTTGAACTGCACAAGAAGTGCCAAATTCAGACATTTGGGTTCATTGTAAGGCTTGTCTTGTCTTTAACTTCATACCTGTGGGGTGGAAGATTGCAATGCCTAAAAAATAGACTCGATTGTTTGATCGGTACACATATTTGCTAACTTAAGATTATCGGTGTGTGAAGTTAGATTCAGCGATTCCTCAACTTCAAGCATGTCTGTTAGGTATGTATATTTGATATTTGGAACTATGAACTCATTATTTCACTCAAGTTTTGTAAATCTAAGTTTTCTTTTATTCAATCAAACCTTGTAAGAATGTTGTGTTTTCGTTAGTTCTTGAATAAGTGTCCTAAATATGTCTTTTTTCTAATTAGGGTTTTCAAATAAATTAGCTTTCCCATGTTTATAATTATGATTCAGTTTGTTCAAAATATGCATGAAAGAATACACGGTTGATCATATCTCGTGTGTAAACTATATCGGACATATTCACATGATTTAGTAGTAGGCATTGCATTGTATCAACACAAACGACAATCAATGTATAGAATTTGGAGAATATAATATGATACAATACATTGTCAAGAATCACATAAAGATTAAGATGCCAAGGAAAAGCAAAAAAATAAAATGTGGTAGTGATCTATTGGGTACATAGGTAAATATAATGTGGTTGGAAGGTGCGAGATTAGTATTTAGTTGGATGGAGGAGGTGAATTTGTAGGAATAATATTTGGAATTGTGGGAATGTTTGGAAGGGATGGCATGTTGGGTAGAGGAATGCTGGCAGGCATTGGTGGCAGAGTCATCTTAGGCACAGAGGGCAATGTTGGCAAAGAAGGTAAAGGTGTATTAGCTGTTGGAAGTGTTGGCAACGATGCAACGCTTGGCAATGGTGGCAATGTGACTGCTGTTGGCAAGTTTGGTATAGTGGGCAATTTTGGCACTGTCGGCTGAGGCAATGAAGGGATTGTAGGCAAGTTAGGAAGTTGCAGTAGGCTACGAGCAGCATGACTTGTAGTGATGCTTGATATGGCCAATAATGCCATCATCGACAAGAGGATTGAGCAGTTGCTGGAAGCGACCATTGTTATATAATTTGTTAGATTGTTTTGATTAAAAGGAAGTTAAAGTGTTTTGATATGATTTGATTTGATGAGATTGTCTTCAGTGAAGGATATATATATATATAAGGAAAGTTCTTGAGAGGGGTACTAGGATTTGGTGAGATGTTGGTGAGAAAGCTTAGACTTGTAATTCTAATTACTGTGTTGTTAGTTGACCTTTACAAATGTTGTTTTTAGGAACATTCATTTGATCTTTATTGGTAGAGATATTTTCTGAAAGTAGTTATGCACAGATGAAGTTTGGATCAACCATATTTGGTGGATAATTCACTCAAATTGATTAAATCATTTCTTTTTTGAAAAAACTAATATCATTCTCTGTCAGTGACATCAATTCCAGCGGAGACAAATATTAGGAGATTCTTTCCATCTGTTCTAGCATTGATAGACTGTGTTACTTGGTATTTGTTGTTGGTGGGGGTGATACGTGAAAACTGGTCCAGACATCATGATATAGAAAAACATCTAGGAAGTTGAGCTAACAATTAAGGGCCCGTTTGGATGGGCTTAATAAAAGCAGCTTTAAAAAAGTACTTTTGAAAGTGCTGAAACTTATTTAAATAAGCCGTTAATGTGGTTTTTGGATAAAGTGCTGAGGTGCTATGCACGTGAAAAGGGAAAAATGAAAGAAAGAGATGTTAGAGTTATGTTTGTATTTGGGGGGGGGGGGGGGGAGATTGTATAAAAATATTAAGGGCAAACACATAAAAATTTGTGTCAACTTAAACAAGCTTATAAGCTAAAAAAGAGAAAGCACCTCTACCCCACCTTCTACCCCACTTTTTAAACTTTGACTTAAAATAAGTTTTTTTTAACTACTTAAAATAAGTTATTTTCAGTATTCGCCAAACACCTAAATAAGTCAAACTCAGCTTTAAGTTCAGTTTGACCAGCTTTTTAAGCTGAGCCAAACAGGCTCTAGTATCTAAATATCATCACTAACTTTCTCTATATATAGCCCTTTACTAAATGATCAATCTCCACTCAAATTAAAACACAACTTCAATTTCTTCATTTCCTTGATGCAAAGTAATATTTGTCAAATTGACACAATGGCTGCTTTCAACAATGGATCAAACCTCTTATTGATCATAGCATTGTTGTTCATATCAAGCATGACGACAAGTCATGCTGCTCGTAGCCTACTTCAACTTCCCAACTTGCCTACAATCCCCTCATTGCCTCAGCCTACAGTGCCACAATTCCCTGCTATTCCAAACATGCCAACAGCAGTCACATTGCCACCATTGCCAAGCGTTGCATCGTTACCAACGCTTCCAACAGCAGCTTCGTTGCCTACATTGCCCTCTGTTCCGAAAATGACACTGCCTCCATTGCCTGCCAATATTCCTCTGCCCAACATGCCATCATTTCCAAACATTCCTACACTTTCACCTCCTCCATCCAACTGATCTCGCGGCTTCCAGAATTTAACTTGCCTTGCGCATATGGTCTTTACTGTTTGATGTTTTGCTCTTTCGTTGTCATCGATCGATGCATCCTATTGTTTGTACCTTCTTGAGTGTGCTGTAAGGTAATGCAATATTCTAGTTTTGATTTACCCATGTTCATTCGTGCAATTTAATTTCCAGATAAACAAACAAAAAGAAATATTAATATTGTTTGCAAAATTTTGACTGCGAGTTGCCTTGGTCCTCAAAGAAAGTGATAATGATAGATGAAGAATGGTTCAAATGAATGTAGAGAAAACTACTAGGTAAAAAAAAGCAAGTCGATGATTATGATATTAATAATATTGTTATAATGTCATGTGTTTGGATAAACTTTAAAGTTAAAAACCCACCCATCACTAATTAACGCATAATTTTTTACTTGTAAATTGTATTGATTTGGTATAAATCTCAGAATGTTCACATAAAAATAGATTAAATGTGTTAACATCTAACAGTTTAATTATAATCTCCGAATGTTCATATAAAACTAATTAAATATTCCACAACCATCGTAAATTAAGTTGGTTTAATGATAAACCAATATATATATATATATATATATATATTATATAAGATATATATATATATATATAGATATTAATAACACTGAATAAATAGGAATGGCATCCAACAGCCGAAAAATGAAGACACAGACCCTAGTAATCTTTTTGGTTCTCTTTCAATTTTTTTTGGATTTAATATTTTTTTTCTTCATTGCATCATTTCACTTAATGAAACGTATGATTACATTTGAATAAGTTGTTAAAATCTGTGTCGTTCTATACTTCCTGTTAGACTTCCATTTAGTTCTCTTTTTTAATTCAAAATGATGACACAAAATTATGACATACGATATATGTTAAAAGGATGCAAGCTGAAGAATATTGGCGTTATTATGAATTTGTTCACTGGTATATCATAAAGCTATTTAACAAGGCTTAATACATAATCGATCTTTGAACTTATTAAAATATTTTATTTAGACATTCGAATTAAATTTTTCATCGAATGAACTCCTTAAATCTTAATTAAAGTGCCTGTCTGGTTACTAAGCTAACCACTAAGATATGTAATCTCTTTTAATTGTACACATATAAACCATAAAATGTCACGCTCTTACAATTTACGTTCAATACATATAATTAAAAGAAACAATATATTTTTTACTATTAACTTACTACTTGTGCAACTCTTGAGAATGCACAAAAATACTTCTACAAAATTTGAAATTTTTTTACTATTAACTTACTACTTGTGTAACTCTTGAGAATGCACAAAGTACTTCTACAAAATTTGAACCGAAACTAGGACACTTTATTAGTTGTTGAGTGTTTGTTAAATTGAAACATAAACTTCGTGTTTTAAGTAAAATATCCTGACAAATTTAAAAAATAAACTTTGATTGAAGTAAAGCTAAAAAATTGTACTAAAAAATGAGTCGAAAAACACCTACTACGATACATATTGGTAAGACGATAAAAGAAATAAAAACGAATCCATTGTCCATCTGATTAAAAATATCAAACAGAAAATTCTAAAATGGCCGCTTTAACCAGGATGAGCGTTGTAGTGTAATTTATGTCTACTTTCAAGTGGCGTAATTTGACAATGTAGGTGTTGTTGACACAAACACTCCGAACAAAAATGTCCAAAACATCAGAGTACGAGCAAACCTGGGAGGAAAAGAGAAAAGGAGGAAAGACGTCGTGTTCTATGTTGGAGATAGAAATGGCTTCGTAGAACTCGTTCCTTCCAACCCGAGGTCCAAAGGCCGCAGACATGGAGGAGAATAAGCATCAAGAGCCTTCCGTACATTCTCCTCCTCCAATCTATCCTTCTTGTCAAGATCATCATTATTTTTGGCATCCTGATGACAAATACCATAACATCAGCTCATAACTTCCCACAAGCTCCAGCGAGAATTAGATGGAATAGGATACTAGAATTTGCAGTGGTGTTCTTTATGTGACTTTCAGCGGCTTCCCTGGAGTTCTCCTTTGAGAGGGGGAGGGGAAAGGAATTTCTGGAAGGTATCAATGAAAAAGAGTAGTTACCTGAACTGAAACTTGGTTGAAAGTAGGAAGAAATCGAATCTTGCAATACTCGTTAAAGAGAACAGTGATGACCATGAGAGGGATAACGGAGAACGAAGCTGAAGGCTTGGCTTTCAATCCAAAAAGACCGATCATTGTGACTTGCATAAGTATGATTGCAACTATAATGTAGTGATGAATGTATGGCCAATACAGACCACATGTCTCGTATGTAGTTATATACACATCTTCAATCTGCATCACAAAGAACATTTCATTATACTTTACCCTCCATAATTATTCTAAAATATCTGAGCTAACCTGCAATACAGAAGCACCAGATAAAGTCCATAAAATATATACGTTACTGTCAGCAGGATACTTAAACCCTGGTGACAACAATGTAGTTTAAGAGGTGTAAAAAGACGAATGTAATAACAGCTAATAAGGAAACTTAACTTGTAGCAATCCCCTTAAACAGAAGAAAACTAGTTACTGACAATAAGAACTACCACCGTTTCGCGAAATGAAAAAAAATGAAAAATGCAGACAGTGAAAATTTAGGGCTTGTAATAGTTTTGAAAAGGAAGTCCTATAAAACACAAAAAGTTGATTTGCTTCATGCATGTATGTATCAGTGGTGCAGGTATACTTTAGCAGGTAAAGCACAAAAATCTGCTACAAATCTGAAGAATAAGTACACATGAACACCTTCATTAATCTAAAATGTTATTTACATATTACAGTACGTTTGCATCATGCGTAAATTCACCAACAGGTGTAGCACAACATATTATCAAAGACGACCTCGGACACAGGAAGATGTTACATAAGTTGTTCACAGTTTCATCCAAGCTTTTGACCAGTAAAGGAGATCTACCTCAGAGCAAAGAAAGTACAAACTACACTTACACATATGGACAAAGTCATATGAGTCAGGCTTATAAACAGATTGTCCTTTAACGCACAAATATTTCATGTAGAGAAACTTCACCTGGTTGATGAACACCGCATATCCAAGTAGGAAGTAGCCTACTAGAAATGGAAGAATCAAAGGTGAGACCACCGCATAAACAATCCCAATCAGCATGCAGAGAGCAACAAAAGGGACAATTCTATAATAAGGTAGTGAATAAACATAAGGACATTTCTTCTTTCCACGGTCCCATGTGTAAGATTTTAGAGTATCCCATAGGAGTAATCCTGGCTGAAGTATCTCCAATGAGAATCCTGCCAGCCCATTTGTCAGGATGTACGTCACGAAGAAATCTGCCTGAAAGGACAGAAAGAAAAAAGTAAATGCAAAGATTAATCATCTACATGTAAAGTAAAATATAGACTATGATAGGCCCTATAGGTTCTTTATTAGGCTACAGTCAGGTAAAAATTAAAGCATCAACTGAAAACGTGTTCCCATCCCTCTTTTCCGATCAGATATTCAATATTCTGACACATGATACAAAAAGATATTAAATGAAAAGAGAGAGAACATGTTTTGCACCTGAGCAGAGACGGCACTAGCAAGGCGGTTGGGAATATCCTTGGGATGAGAGAAAGATTCGCCGATTTGATCTAGTAAAGATCCTGACAACAAGCTTAAGAAAAATACATTCCCTACCAGGAAGTAGAACACCATGTTGCATGCATTTAAATCCTTCTTACTCCGTGAGATATAACCAGCTAATCTTGCCAACCCAATCATGGCAAATGGAACAATGTATATGAAACCATTAAGAATGGCACTAGGAAGATATCCTGTGACGATGGACCTTAACCCCGGTCTGCCACAATATTTAAAAAGGATTGAAGATCAGCAACCTGCTACACAAGTTTTCAACTAAAAAACAACTGTACCTAGGAGGATTCAGTAACTAACCCGTACTCCACCTCAACTCTCCCTCCCCACAAAGAGAGAAAATAAAAACCAAAAGGTGGAAAGAAAAAACGATCTATCTGATTTGGAAAGAAAAGAGAATAAGATAAACAACAACGAATGAGCCACCAAAGAACAAAGACAATTTTTTCCAGAACTCCATTGCGTCTTCTGATCTGAGTCGATGCAAGGAAGAACTTTGATGTGACACAAGCTACTCCCTCCATCCCAAATGTACAGTGTTTTATCATCTATTTTTTTTAAAAAAATGGTGTTCTATAACTGTTCAGGGAATCAAACAACAACATTTGAAATATTCTTGATAACAGAAGTTATGAAAGTACTTTTTATGTAGTTCCCAATTAAGTGATTTTGGGACCTGATGCCAATTTCACAGAGAAAATTAACAGTACTGACCCTCATATTCTCTTCCCCACCACATTCTTTTCACGACAAGTTAAGACTTCAAATACTAATTGTGCTTGGAGTGAATGATATATAACAGCATGAAACATTTTATGTTCGAGAAATCAGAAGGCTGAAATGATTAAGAGAAGAAGTATGTACATCAAGTCCACAGCCATCGCTGGAGGAAACCATTTCTTCAGGCGTTCATATTTGGCAATTCCCTGAACAGCTGTGACTGGTAACACAAAGAAGATGGTAAGTAGTGATGCTGCAACAAGTATCACTATCCTGTACAGTGGCAAATGACGATATTGAATTGCCAAATTTTGCCAGATCACATCTCTCGGTTCTGGAGCCATTTCAGTGATCCAGAGGAGTGGATTTGTGTGCTGTTGAGATTGCGCAGCTAGAACTGTGCCCCATCGTGAATTAAATGTAACAAAAGCCACAGGCAATTCCTAAGCAATAAAAATATGGTCAAATTAAACCAATTGTTCAACTGTTAAAATAACATTAGGGAATCATTCCATGACATAAGATCACAAGCAATCCTCATGCACTTCATTAGACCTCCATAATATCTCAATAATGGCCGTCAATAGATAATATTTTCCTCATTCCCACTAAGAAGGCAAATACACCAAATGACATGGACATATACCTCAAAATGTTGGCACATCATGGTGGCTAATTCATATGAGATCAAAATTGTAACAGAAAAACTGGTGCATCCCTAATGTTTTCTGGCCCGTCTTCACAAGTGGCAAGCGATAATAATTTCCTGAACAAGCATATCCTTTTTTATATTAACCAATCAATCTAACTATGCCTCGCCTCAAACTAGTTGGATGGGACATGAGCAATCGTTATCCATTCCTTTCTATCCAAAACCATTTCATTGAGTAATTTGTCCTGTACGGCGATATAAGAGTTTTCTTTAAACCAGAAGTTCTCCAACTCTCACACTTATGCCTTCAATCATATAACAATAGACTCCTCGGGGCAGTGGCGGAGCTAAGACTTGAAGAGGTATCAAAAAGTGGAGTAGTAAATCAACAAAGAAGCCATCAGAGTCAATCTATAATATATACATAAGATTTTTTTTACCTAGTTATACCATGTAATTTTCTGAAGGGGTGTCAATTGACGCCCCTTCAATACACGTGGCTCCGCCGTGCCTCGGGGTACATCAGACCTAAATGTAAACATAATCACAACTAACCCTTAACCAAAAAGTTAGTATCACTATTTAGATCCTATATTGTGTTTTATATTAGCTTAGTCCGTATTGTTCATCTGATCTTGAGTGAAATTGAGATAGTGTTTTTAAATTGTGATCCAATCATTGACATCAATTTCTGATGAAAGCAAACAGCAAGAATTACCAGCAATTATGATACTCTTAGCTGTAACCTGGAAGCACAAGCTCAGGAAAGAAACCATACTTTATCTATCAGGGGCCCATCCCCTTTTCCCCCTCACTGGTTTCATTTTTATGCTCGATAAGACATGCAAAGTTTATCCTAGAATTTTCCTTATCTTCCATGGATGACATATTTTAACACAGTTTTCTTTTAGATATATCCCACAGACTTAACATATTACCCCAGTTAATAAACTAACAACAAGGGCTAAGAGATCACTATGCTAGGCTGGACTTCTTTGGCAGCATGAGGGTAGGAACCACCAGACTGAAGTAAAGAGCTTCCGGGAACCACAGAAAGTATATTTGAAAGGCAGAAAATAAAATAAGCTAGCAAAACGTTCTAAACTTTAGTACTGTCATTACCATCAAACTTTTGCAGTGAATACTAACCTTCTGCTCAATCGCCATTCTGCATTGTACACGTCTTATTTCACGACCAAGGGTTTGAAGCATGTCCTCCAGCTGCTCTATTTTAGCATCATATCTACTATGTTTCTTAAGAGAAGAAAGATGCCTCAGGTCCTCAATCTTTTTGGTGAGAGACTTTGCCTGGCACTAGGATCCATACCATCTGTCAGTATCATGATGAGGGTAAAAAGTATAAAGATTGAACCACGGGAGAAAGAAATTCTTAGAGGTACATATTATTTTCACATCTATCGCATGAAAGCAGCCACCTACTTTGATTCTCTATCCTTACCCCTCATCTTCAAGGAATATCATAGAATCCATGTAGTACTATTTATCTTTGCTAATCACTGAAGCACAGAGTTATATGACTATATCTGAATATCAATGATACTATGAGTGACATATTCCTTAATAAGAGTTAACTTAATATTCTGAGTGACATTTTATTATTTATCAGTAATACAGTACAACTAAATTAATGCCAGCCTTCCAAATTTGATGTTGTGAGTTGTGACTAGACTTGACAAGATAACTGTGACAAATAACGTGAACTAATTCATATTGGCTGGACAGGACATCAAACACAGATCCCGCTGCTCTACTTTGTATTCTTGCAGTACTGTGAAGTGTCAACTGTCTGAAGAGTGAAGAGGAGCATTTGACTGTTCAGTCATGCAGGACCAAGAAAGCTGGAAAAGAACAATAAACTTTTCCATTTTCAGAATAGCAGATATCATCTACACAAGTCATAAAAGAAACTACAACTAGTAAGAAATAAAGGCAATACTTCTGCCTGCAACTTACTTATAAGGAACCAATACACAACTATCTAATGGATCCAAATTTCAGGCTCTTAATCTGCTTTCATTAATAAGGTAAATGACTTGAATGCACCAAAGTATAATTTGTCCTTACTAGAAGCTTATCCAGATGCTTCCCATCATATAAGATTTCGAATGACTGATATGAATATGGATGATGTTTGGAAAAAAAGTGGTCTACATTGCATCCACGAATTTTGTGCTCATTGCAAAATGGAATTTCTCGAACCAGAATGGTGAATTGTTCAGGCTCGCACCTTCTGTTACATATCTGCTGAATCCTTTTGATAAAAATGTCATTGTACTCCTGAAGAGGACATGATACAGAAAATTTTAATGTATACAACTTTATGGATTATATCCATGCGAAACTCCCAAGAAAAACATGAAGTTGTAACAGTAGTATTTCATGACCCAGTAACTATTTTTCCATAAAGAAAGATTTCACCAAATCACAGATATAAACAATTCCAAGTAGGATAGGTTGCCAACTAGAAGCGTTTCTATATATCTGAAAAATCTATAGGAAAATATAAGAATTGACTTCAGAGACCTCCCCTCAAATTTACCTCCATAACATTAACCTCCGTTGTGGTTCACGATATTACGCTTTCCTCCCTAATTTTAAAATTTTTGCAGCTCTTTTAAGATAATTTTATTAATGTAATATACTTTTTGTTTAATTATTTTGTAAGCACATTTTAAAAGTTCTTTTAAATGTTGTTTCGTTATCACATAAATTTAATTACTTTGCACTTGGGGTACATTTGTGCATCAAAATTTGATTTCTTGGTATATCTTTCCGATTTGCTTCTCCACATAACAAGACAAACTTTTTATATGCCTGGTAATCATGAACTCTTTGGCTTAAAATGGTACATACATCTTATTCAGTAATTTAAATAATAGAAAGGGAATCTTAACCATGAGGATTTAACTTCCATAACAGAGATCTGGAGCTGCAATATTGACAAGTATAATTGGACTTTTTTGAGGATGTCTTCACAGGGAATAGATCAACCAGTGGCAAAGTTGAAAATGTCATCTGAGTTGAGCAAAGTGATGGAGAGATATTTCAGAGTGGCAGCGGTGGTATCATTGGGGGTTGATATGGAACACGGTCAAATGAATGTTTGAAGTGTGTTTACAGAATTAATTGAACAAAATCATCCTAGGAAGGAGAATTTAGTTCAATCATCAATTTTTATATTAATAATTATTGGGTTATAAGAATTGTTACAAAAAATTTCAAATAAAGGAGTACACATAATATTGTGAACCACGAGGTTAGTGGTATGTAGCCAAACCTGAGGGGAGGTCTCCAAAATTATCCCTAAGAACACAGATTTGATATCAGTATATTACTGTAAAAGAGAATTTGAATTAAAAAAAGAAGGTTATGAAACCATTACATCTACGATGTTCTTTTTACATAACACTCTCGGCTGCACCAGAAATGACCGACTATCTTTCTCTTTCCACTCAATATCTTTTAAAGGCAACACAATCACATTAAAGACAGCAAACTTTTTCAAATATCACAACTTATCAGCGATATTAAGAAGCATCTTGTCAATCAGTGAAAGCATTCTTCAAAAAGAGTTACAAAGCTAAAAAGCATTACTTGTAAAGTAGGTACATTCCATAACACGAGACGAAGCACAAGAAAGAAAAATGCACCCAAAGCCTGTGAATGACAGAATAAATGCAAAATGAGTCCATTTTGTAAGGAATTCAATAATTTAACCATGTAACAGAGTGCATTCAACCAAGAGACAAAAATGAAGATGGCTATTGGCTATAAAATTTGATGCTATCTAACCAACTAAATAACAGAGCAAGAAAATTTATAGAACAACATTAAACTAAAGATGGTAACAAAAGCATTTTTACAGTCAATTCATGCTACAAAGGTTATTCACATGCTGGCACTCAGAACAACCAGTGACCATGGATTCAATTCTGAAAAAACGCATGCTCCCTTCAAAGTGGCTTGGTTCGCAATCGGTGGCCAGAAAGGCATGTTCAACACAGGATAATCTTCAGTGAAGAAGCATCATTTTGGGCAGGAGGTGTCACTTCTGTGGAAATGAACAGAAAGTGTAATATTTTTTTATCCACTGCAACATGAATGTGCAGTTTCTGAACATATTGGGTCTTAGATAGGTGATGCCCAAAGCTACAGCTCAATTATCACAATGTTGTAATGGATTAGAGGGAAGACAGCGGAGTGGAACCATACCAGCATGTATTCGGTGGACTCTGCAGAAGGTACATTTTTTTTTGGTGCAAAGAAGAATTTGTAAATGAAATAGAATTAATACATAGCTTTTACAGTCCCAACAACAAGACTATAAGAGAGGGGGTCGGGGGGGGGGGGGTGCTCCTTCACGTCTTGGGTTCGAACTCCATTTTCCTTATCAAACAAAAAGACCAGAAAGGGGTTGGTTTTTCTTTTTCGTTTTTTCATTATTGATAATTCAGTACTTTCTTAGTCCTGAAGCTTTACTATGATTAACAGCTTAACAAAAATTAATTATTGTTGATGAACACCACTCTTGGAGCTTCAAATAAGAGGCCACTGTATTCTAGTTTGTTAAAGACTTATTATTTAGAGAGTTCTTTAACAGTGATGATGTATTGTGGCATAATCCTCATCTAATCATCTAACATGCAATACACACAATTCATGGTCTTAAGCATTTTAACTACTTTTATACACATATAGCTTGAAAGCTGTGAGCAAGTTTAGAAATTGAGTTTTAGAAGATTCAAGAACCAAAGAAATTAGGAGAAAACATTTTCCTACTTGTCGAAACTATTGCTTACAAAGCATTTGAGACTCGAAAACATCAAAATGTACTAGGTAGCTGTTTCTTAATTTAAGGATTGGAGTCAACCTCGACTTGAATCCAATAATTCTGGTTTAGGCACTGGTAGCGGTGTCAATTCTAGCCCATGAGGATATAATACGTCCAACCTCCCGAATCGGCTATATTCATTGGCAGTTCATTTTAGGCATAGCTAAAGTTAACCCATCTAAAAGCATCCACTTCAATCTGCATATCCAGTCGGTTTTGATCCATTAAAAACAAAGTTTATTTTGTTCGATAGTCATAAGAAATAAAAGAAAAGGCTTTAGTAAGTTTAATTTGGTAATTAAGCAAATACTAGAAGAAAGAACAAACAAATGAAAAATGATTACAAGTTGCGCGGGTTGGCTTATGAGACAATGTTTAGCCCAATGTAACCCACACATCTTTCACTCAAAGAAACTTCAGGTGGATTATGACTCGATTCGTTTATTAATTCAACCCATTTTAATCCCCACGTTTAGCCCAATCCATCTTCTTTGACACCCCTATAGGGTTAGGGCTGCAACTTTGGAGCTCGTCAAGCAAACATGAATTACAAGACTTAAATTTGTTTCTACCTTAAAATAACTAGTATAAACTCCTTATCTAGACAGTCAAATGCTTCTCAATCTAAAATGAGAACAAAAATTAACTCCTGATTCCTTCCTTAAACCATTTAAAAAAGTCAAGTGACTTGGTTCTTTAATAGCTTTGGTACACTTTATTCTCTTTCTCCAGGTCTCTTTTTGGTTGCTCTTCCAAACTTAAAAAACTTGTTTCAATTCCCAATAGCCAAAATGAACTTGAAATATGTTCACATTGCTGGACATTCAGACATCTTATGAGAAAGGTATCTGGTATATGAGAGTCAAAAAGGGTGTTTAGGATTACTGTGCAAGACATTCCTCACTGACAGGTATCTCCTTAAGGTTCTTGTTTGAAGTCTTTCAGACAAGACAACAACACGATAGGGAGCTCCCTACCTCAGTTATACCAACCTTACTGCTTCCCATTCTTGCATTAATTAAACTTCATAACTTTTAGGAATAAAGATTCAAACAGGACTCTTTCAAAGCACATCTGGATTGTAATGTCATTTCAGAATCTAAACAACAATATGCAACAGCTGTCCAGATTTTGTAACAAGAAATGAACTCAGCATTTGTATTAGCAACTTAGCATTCAAGACCTAAAAGTTTGTCTGAAATGTGATTTATGAACCGTTCATAGGACTGATAAACCAGGTTATAGATAACACTTAGCATAGGTAAGTCATGTTATATGCATCAACTCGAGGAAATAAGTGTTGAGAACATAACCTGTCAGAGCCTCTGCTGATATTAGATATTGTGAAAGCATCCATGGAATGAGAGCTCGTATTCGGTCCAGTACTCCCTGTATAATTTAGCGGGAGAAGTACCAGAAGCCCAACAATAGAACAAACAAGAAAGAATCTGATCCTGAAGAATGGTTTCAAGCAGAAACGTGAGTTTTTAATCCGTTTACTAGTTTAGCTAGCACAATCAAACTAGGACACAAAAACTGAGTTGAAAACTATAAAATAAGGGCTGCTAATCTCTGCATGATCTTCATTATCAATAAACCTCTAAATCACTAGTTTTTTTCTCCTAATCACTAGTGTGTCTCTATTTTTTTTTTCTCCTCGAGAATCAACTAAAACAAAACAGAAGGCTGTAATTAAGATATAAGAAAAACTGATACTGTAATTAAAACAATTCATATATAGCAATTTGGAACTAATTTTCCAGAAACAGAGAAATTCATATATAGCAATTTGGAACTAATTTTCCAGAAACAGAGAGATTCATATGTAGCAATTTGGAACTAATTTTCCAGAAACCGAGAAATTCATATGTAGCAATTTGGAACTAATTTTCCAGAAACAGAGAAATTCATATGTAGCAATTTGGAACTAATTTTCCAGAAACAGAAATTCATATGTAGCAATTTGGAACATATTTTCCAGAACAGAGAAATTCATATATAGCAATTTGGAACTAATTTTCCAGAAACAAGAGAAATTCATATATAGCAATTTGGAACTAATTTTCTATAAAAAGAGAAATTCATAAAATTAGACTACGACTCCTCACCCAAATTTGAAGAGCCTAACGAAGACGAGAACATCAAGTCCACAATTCTGTAGAATCTCCTCCTCAGTAACTCGAACGGCCCGAAAAATCCAGTCGATCTCCGGAAGCAATCGCCGTAAAGTAAAAACCGATTGATCGGAATCCGGGAGGTTCCGGTGGCCTAAGTAGAGTCGGCGAGCATAATATATGGAAGCATAGAACGGTTGTTTTTTGAGTAAAGCAAAAAGAGATAGAATGAAAATAGCTAAGCCAAAATTAATGGCTGCTGAAACCACAACACTCTCTAACTTCATTTTTATTCTAATTTTTCGTTTTTCATTTTTGCAGAGAAGAGCAATGTGTATAGTGAGTGTCATATATACACATGAAAACGTGGCGGATGTGGAGATATAGACGTAAACACCATGCATAAACTGCCTATAATTGGAGACTATTTTGGTCAAGTACAACTCGCAAACAATATTACAATATTAAACACAAAAAAAATAATCATATTTTTGAGACATCGACATTTTCGTCGTCTAAAATTTAAAATATACATATTTTTTTACTTTAACAGAATATTAAATAACGATAGGTGGCATAATCTTATTCAATAAAATAATATTTAATAAATATCAAATATGTAGATAAGATTATTACTCGAGGATATTGTTGTATAAAGAGTATATATGCTCTTATTATTTTTAATGGCAGAAGCACCACGACACTAATGTCTTAAAAGTACAACAAAAGATATCTGCATATTATTACGTACAAAAGTAATCCAACTTTACACTTTAAACCTTTCCATTTTTGGTAATCACTAATATATGATGATTAGTGGAGTTAAAAGTACTAGTACTCTATTACAAGAAGGGACTATTCTTGCTAAAGTTATTTGTAGAATCGTTCAAAATCAAATTAAAATCGATAATTTGAATCAAAAAAAAGTTATTGGCTTATCCGCAATGGATTATTAGGTTAGCAATTTTAATAATAGTTTTAATTTTTCTATAATCAAATTATTGATTTTTAATTATTTTAAATTTTTTTTCTTAACAGATTAACCTATAGCTCAATAGTAAATTAAATAATTATATTTATACAATTAAATAATACATGTTGCTTGCTCTTTTTTATCTCAGCTTCCCATTGTTATGAACTTCTATCTGTCTCTAAATTTAATTCATCAGTCACTAACACTATTTCAGCCTCACTCATTCATTGAGCTTAACCATTGTGTAACTGATAAGGGATTTGTTTTTTAAGCAGAGGTCTTAGATTTTGAATTTATATATAAAAAAATATATATATATTTTTAATAAGCTTATACGAATTAGTTAAATTTTAACGTGGTATATCAGGACGTTGATAAGAAACCAAAATGCTAGAATAATGTACTTTCTGAAGACTGCATTCATCTCTACTAACCCTTTTTTTTCCCCTGTAATTTGTACAATGAGACCATAAAAAAGTTTATCTGTATACTATACAAATTTCAACATTTCAATCAATCAACAAATAATTGAGATAAAAAAAGAAGAAGTTTTTTTTTTGTTTGTCTCAAAAGTAACTAGATTGTTGCTGCAAGAGCTCAAGTTGTGCTAATAATTTAGCCACTGTAGGTTTCAACAATGAATTCCCATTTTGTGCTAAATCAATTAGCACAACTTGTGCATATTCACCATACTCTACTCTATAAGCTTCCACTCTAAATATCCTTTCCAATATCCAGAGAGATTTCTCTTGAGCTTTTAAGCTAATCCCTTCTTCAAGAATCTTCATAATTGGTTGTACACATGACATTTTCACTAACAAGTTGCTCCCATTTTCCCAAATCTCATCTTGTTGTAATGTTGCAAGGCAACTTAGAGCAGCTTCGTCAGCTGCTCTTTCGTTGCCTTGCAATAGTTGGACATAGCGTGGTGATTGCCCCGCTGGGACCAAGCAGAGGGGGGGGGGTGGGGAGAGAGCAATGTCCAGCAGGCACGTGAACAAAATGTGCTGGGATGTGAGGGGGCACAGGAAACCAGCGGGATGGTCTGGAGTGGGCGGAAAGGCAGGGAGGTTTTGAGAGAGGGGAGCGAGGGGAGTGGCACTATGTTGCAAGCTCTACTTTTGGCTACTATGGAGCCACATGTGAGGAGCTTTACTAAAACATTGATCACCCCGTTTTCGACAGAGAAGTGTTGTAGTTTCTTGTCTGATGGAAGGGTGAATCGGATTAGTACTGCGGAGATATTCTCAGCTAGTAAATGTGGTGTTGTTGGAGTAGTTGATGTCAATATGGAAACCAAAATGGGCAGTAGGTTTGCTTTCATAAACATGTCTGTGACATTCTTGTCATTCACTGGAAAGTTGCTTAGTATGCCAACAGCAGCAGCCTTTTCATCATCCGTCGTGGATGATGATGATATGATGTTGATCAATGTATTCAGATGTATTTGTTCTAGCTGCTCCATTAGCTCCCCACCTTGCATATCATTAGACAATACGTAAATCAAATTTAAAGCTCCATTTCTAATCTTTGTATTGCGGCTTTCTGTTAGGAATGGTAAGAGGAGGCGAACAGCGCCATTTTCCTTCATTTTTCTTCTGACCTTTGAAGCATTCGGACAAGCAGCGATGGCATTAAGTGCTTCTAACAAGTGACACTGAATTACTGGACTCGTCAGATGAAGGAGCGAAATCATCTGCTGTGCAACATCTTGTTTCACTAGTACTATGCCAACTTCTGATTGAGCTGCTATTTTTGCAAGAATTGCAGATGCTGGCTCTCTTAGAGTCATGAGCACCGATGTAACAGAGAAAAGAAGCTGTAGCAGAGTAGCAACTATGCCCGATTTTATCAGACGTTGAACGTTTGCTTTTGAGGCAGACAAGTTGTGCAACGCGTTTAGAGACGATTGCTTAGCTTCTAGGTTCCCAGAGGTGAACATTTTGACTAGCGGTTCAACGGCTCCCTCCTGTCCCAGGTTAGCTCTATTTTGATCTGTGAGTTCCATTCTTGAAACCGCTGTTGCCATTAGAATCTTACTCATATCTGATCCTGCAATCGCTTACATAGAAATATATATTACGTAAACAGTTAATCAAATAGCTTATTGATGGAAGTGTCCTAAATATACCTTGGTTCAAATAGTGAACAAGAGGCTTGAAATAGCCAGCCTCAGCCATATGAAGAGCATATTGAGTATTGCCTGATAAAGCATTTAACAAGTTGGCAGCGTCATGTGACGACATTTGATCATCCCCATTAAGAATTGCAACCAACATGAGGATGCACCCTTGAATTCTCCCAACTCTTCTCCTAACTGCAGCAACATCTGATAGACTCGCTAACAGCCCCACTGCTTCTTTTTGCTCTTCCAAATCATGACCCAACGACTTCACCAGTATCGATAAATTCCCCATTTCTGCCATCTTTTCCTGCATAACAAAGTGAAAATTAACCACTCAAAACATTCAGCTTCATGATTCTCAACATTTAGACTCAATTAATACTAAATGTACCTTATGTTCATCATCTTGAGCGGCCAGGGCTTGTAGTATTCGGAGTATAATCAATCTGTGGTCTGTTTTACTTGAACTCAATCGACTAAACAGAACGGGGATCATATCTTCATGATGAACCCCTTCTTTAGTAATCATACCATCTAAAATCAATGACTTTAATCCATTAAGTGCACATTTAAGAAGTTCATCATCTCCATACTTGATTTGAACAACAACATCATCAACATCTAGAGTTTATTTCAAAACATGGTGGGGAATCATCAAACATCGGCTTCTTCCACTATCCTCAGCTCTTTCTCTCTTCTTCCACTATCTCATCGACATCTAAAGCTATCCTATCGTCTTCTTCCACTATCCCATCGACATCTGTAGTTGTTCTATCGTCTTCATCCACTACCCCTCGATCATACGATGAGAACTCGGATTCATCTGAACTCATAATCAAATTAGTCTTATTAACACTACTCATCTTCATCATATCTCTTCTCAGCACCTCAATCTCTGCCTTCTTACTACTTTCAACAACATCATGACTAGCAAAGAGCACTAGGCCTAAACCCCTTGCAAGAGTCTGAATCACTTGTTCAATGTTTCTCTCATGGTGTAGATGAAAATCATGCGCTTTCTCAACCACTACTCCTCGGCACGCGATCTCTCTAAAATCGACTTCAAGTGATTCAATTGCTTTCTGAATATGAGGATTACTGATCATAACTACCCTTTTATCATCTTTCAAGTCTGTGAGAATTGAGCTTAGTTTCTCCATGAACTCTGAGAGATGTTCTTGAGGAGAATTCATACTGTCATCTGTGGTTGTAATTGATTGTTGCTCAGTACACACTTGTATGATTAATGTTTTTGTTTTCACACTCATCTCAAGTTCTTTTGTTTTGTTTTTGAAGTATGAAAGAAGAAAATGAAAATAAAGACCAAAGACTTGGTTTCAAGTCTTTAACAGTATTAGTTTGTTTGTTTTGTTCATCTTTTTAGTTCATTTGACCTGTATTACAAGGGCTAATTTTGCTTAATATATTGAATTTTCAAAGTGTTGTTTTGTTTTTTGTATTACATGTGGTCATTTTTAAAAAAAAAAATTCAATAATTATATTGAAAATTTCTTATAGTATGTTTTTCATGTGAGAGGGAGATATGAAGGATATGTTTTGTATGGATGTGAAGTCATACATCACAATAATGATAATACTCTCTGTTCTCTCCGTTTTAATTTGTTTTTCTTACTCTTTTCATATCCACTTAAAATTAGTTTTTCACGTGACATATATAATATGTATGATCAAAAAAAATTTAAAAGGATAACAAGACTCAAAAAATTTATTTTTAAAACTTCGTTATAATAAAATAAGATAAACAAATTTAAACGAATGGAGTAACATAAACTTGAATGTTTGACTTAGTCCTAAATATTCTTGAATGACTTGTACAATGTGCAAATTACACACTCAACCTATTCTTTTTCTTTTTATCTTTTTCTTTTTCTTTTTTATTTATTGTGTGGTCCTTCTTTTGGTTATATTTTCAACAGTCCTATAAATTAAATTATATTAGCTATAAGTAATACTATTTCTTATATAACTAATAATAAATATTTATTATGAAATTGATTAATGCTTCGAATTAAGTTAATTAAAATGTAAGGGATAATGCCCAAATACCCCCCTCAACCTATGTCCGAAATCTCAGAGACACACTTATAATAATACTAAGGTCCTATTACCCCCTGAACTTATTTTATTATAATTTTTAGCCCGGTAAAAGCCACGTGGCACTATCTTGTGGGCCCCAATGATGGTTG
This sequence comes from Solanum habrochaites, assembly GCA_027704765.1. Taxonomy (NCBI): domain Eukaryota; kingdom Viridiplantae; phylum Streptophyta; class Magnoliopsida; order Solanales; family Solanaceae; genus Solanum; species Solanum habrochaites. The sequence goes on along the minus strand of JAKWJA010001840.1, from coordinate 99,604 downwards.
GACTTTTTTTTTTTTGACACATAGTGGCACACGTAGGCTAAAAGAGATAGAAAATTACTTATAAAATACGTTCAGGGGTAAAGAAACCTAGTATATATAAGTGTGTTCGAATTTGGACATAGGTTTGAAGGGGGTCTTGTATATTTTTCCCAAAATGGTACCGAGCACCTGTTATGAATGGCTTTATTAAGTAGGGAAAAGGAAGTCTAAGTAAACACCAAACTTTCCACAAAATTTGATACTGATTTTCCTCCACCTTTTCCTACTTTGTTGGAGTAATATAATGTAAATTACTTATTTTTTTCATTTTAAAATAAGCAGTATTTTTATCTTTTTTTTTTATTTTAAAATAAATAATATTTTTATCTTTTTCTTTGTTTCAAAATAAATGGTCTTCTTACTTAATTTTTTTTAAAAAAATATTACTAGGAAAATTTAGTAACTTAGTTGGTTGGCTAGCTGAACTTCACCTTGTTGATTCAATTTCGATATGTTTTCTTAAATATAAAGTTTACTAAGGGTGATTGGGGAAAATATATTTTACTTTATTAATATTTATTGTTTTTTTTTTTAAAAAAAAAAAGACATTTGATTGAGGGCGGCGTTCAGACCATTTGACGGGGCCGGCCGGCCGTCGGCGGTGTGAAATACTGGTACATGGATACGCATTTCACCAGGATATTTTGGTTTTTATTACAGAATTTAATTAACTAAACTTGGTGTTTCATGTAAAATCGTTATCTGATATGACATTTAAAAAACAGATGAAATTGAAATGTTTAACTGCCTTCTTTGATATTAATTTCATAACAACTGTTAGAAGAGTTAAAAAAGAAAAATTTATCCTTTTGATTTTTTTAAATTTTAAATCAAGTTGTATATATAATTACAAAATATTTAATTAATCTTAAAAACTAGAATATATTAACGTGAAAAATTAAAATTAAAAAAAAATTATAAAAATTGAGGCAGACTAAAAAAAACAACTCAATTGAAGCTGATAAGAGTATTTTTCCTGTTTAATTTAGTTTTTCTTCGTCCGATATTGTTTGTGTTATGGTTCTATTTTTAGAGTCAAACTAAAAAAACTATGACTAACATTTCAAAATGAATTTTTTCATCATATTAATATGTAAATAATTACAATTTATAGTACTTTTCATATAATTTTAGAATATCTAATTTAATTTTAAAAATTAGTCAATTTGACTTTTTGAAAAGCCGTCAACCATGAATAATATTCGAAGAAATGTAAACATGACAAACATAACCGACGAAGAGAGTATTAATCTATTTATCTATGAAGCCTTAGACGTCTCTTTCAAAGAAAAAATTACAAATTGTTAAGAAGATTGAAAAAGTATTAGTTTACTCCTCTACAAAAATTTGCATCATATGATATTTTCTTACATTTTAGCTACATACTTCAATTCTAGTTGCCCCCAACTAAATGTTTTATGAAGTGGAAAACTGAAAATATTTGTTTAGATGATAAAGCTGGATTGAAATGAATGTGTCCAGAGTTTTTCAATAAAAACTTTAGAAACAAATACAGTTACAAGAGGCAAGAGATCTAACAAGTAAAACAAAACTTTAACATCAAAATATGTAACCCTTGAAATCTAGTTTTAAGCCAGTTGTACATTTCAATTTACTTTACAACAAGTTATGAGTTCACCAAAAAGACAACCGAGGAACGACGAACAAGTCTTGAGTTGGTGCAGCCTAGACCCAATACAACCTCCAATCGTTACAAATAATCGATTACAGATTCACCGATGATATAGGCTACTACACACCCATGACAGCACAATTTCGCTTCACATATTCGTCAACTAGGTCACAGCCTGTGTATTCAAATTACTCATGGATTTTAAACCATGTCGCTTGTGGAAGTCGATGGCAGGGAACATAGCATTGCATTTGCATCTGTTCCACCATATCTGGTTTTCGACCAGGCAACCTTCCTAAAGATCAATACATCTTAGGGCTGCTAACAAATCAAATATCATAGTTTTACATTTCCCAGGCAACCAAGTTCCATGGTGGTCTAGAGAAGCAAACTTGGAGTGCAGTTGATATTACTCTTCCATCTTGCTTTCCACATTCGAGGAGTTCTCGAGGTCTGTTCCATCTCTATCAACTCTTTGGTCCTTCCCATCAGCCTCTCCATTTGACTGGCTCGCAACTAACATCTCTGCATCATCATGTGCAGCCTCTACGGACCCAGTTGATGTGCCCAGTTCACCACTATCAACTCTTTGGTCCTCACCATCAACCTCTCCATTTGAATGGCCCACAACTAACATCTCTCCACCATCAGGTGGAGCCTTCGTGGACTCCATTGATTCTGAAGGCCCAGTATCTTTTGTGCCATCTTCCATAGCGGTTTTATCAGAATCCATACTATGGGATAGGGACATCACATTCTGCTCAACACTTGGCTCGGGGACAGATTCAGGTTGAGCTGGATACTCAATATGGCTCATCATCCGTGCCTGTGAAGAAGATACAGATACAAGTCAAACAACAGATTATTAACAAAATAAATAACATGATAATAAATTTGTGCAAAAGCAGAGTACTGCTTGAACCCTGCTTTGAAATATGATACTCATAAAAGCTCTAAATTGAGAAGCATTTAGACAAACATTTAGAAGTGAAGGGCCTCTCAACTGTAGAGTTGAGCAGAAGGTATTAAGCACAAAAAAAGTGTCTTGACTACACAAAAAAAGGATGAAGGAACAGATCGTTAACATTTTTACGCCATTGCTATCATTTCATCCTAATGAGGGACACTACCACCATGGACCATCTTCTCTAGGTTTCATAGAACATAGAAGGCATTCAAGCGTGTCACAGTAGATTACACCAACCTACAGTGTGTTATTATTTATGGCTGACTTGCGAAGGAACTCATGCAAAATAATCCCAAAGTGGCAACTGTCCCCAGATATCAACGGCAAAGGAATCAGACTACTTCCATTAACCAAGGTTTTCAAGCTAGCAAATTGTTTAAGGCTTCCATGTCAACCAAATAAATTATCCATATATTGCAGTCAGAGAAAAGTACCTGATAGACCTGATGCATCTTAAAATTCACAATCGCCTGCATTTCCTCAGGTCCACTAACAACACTGACTGGTCCAGTTTCCCCAACAGGACGATTTGTCAAAGATGTGGCCTCCTCAACATTTAGGGCGAGACAATCAGGTCTCTCTAAAAGAAGTCGAAACGTTGGTTGAAGTTCATAACATTGCTCAAAAAGAGAACGTCGACAAAAAACATAGAGACCCAGACGAGCACGGGACATTGCAACAATCAATCTTCTGACATCACGGAGGTGGCCAACAAAGCGCGTACGGACTAGAGACAATAAGATAAAATCATTCTGCTGACCTTGAAATTTATCGACAGTTGCAACCTGTCCCAAAAATTAACAAATATTCAAAGTGAGAAACTATAAGTCATTTATTAACAACTTCCCCGTTGTTCCTTCCTTGGGAGAGGAAAGTTGAAATGATAAGAGGAAAGCATTCATTTCAAAATACAGACACTTCAAATTCTTGCATTATTTATGACATTTGAGGTTATTCAGCCTTAACAGAATCACATGTTATACTATTCATGACATTTGAGGTACTATCCACAGCTCTTAAAAGCATGTTTCAGCAGAACCACCCCTTCTCCCACGGCATACACACACACCTTATTCCCAAGAAATATGCCAAAGAAAAATAAGCTAGAGAAAATTATGCTTTCCATTTCAAATAAAGATGCTCACTGGAACAACCAGATACGGCTAAAAGTGATTAAAAAGTATATTTACCTTGTGTGGAGGACCAATAAAGTCATAAGGGACACATCTTCTGTTTATAACATCGCGGATCAAAAGTTTCTGACCATTATAAGTAGTCAAGATCGATATCTTATTCGCGGGATATCCAAGTAAGCGCATATACATATAGACACTGACTATGTACTCAGCCTCTCCCTCATTTTGATAAAACCAGGGTGAAGGGGCACTTTCACCTCTGCCATTGTAATCAGGCACATCTACCAACTGATAGTCATATGAGAATCCAGCATTTGCTTTATGGAAGACCGCATTCTCCTTCACATAAGGAAGATCCCCCAGTTCTCTGTATCTCCAATTGTAAAGGCGAGCTAAACTTGGCCGGGCCCTACCCTGGGCATTGAGCTCAATATATGGTATCCCTAGTCTGACAAATCTAGTGAAGAGACTCTGATCCATGTGGCTATACTTCTGAAAAGCCATATTTTTCACGACAGGGGGCAATTGATGATGGTCGCCAATCAGTATACAGCGTTTAAGCCGAGCATAGCCATCTTCCTGCCTCTGAAGCAACATCGGGATGAAAGTTTCAATTTCCAAAATTTGGGCACTTTCTTCCATCAACAAGTTGTCATACTTAAAACCCACTTGAAGAAAATCCTTCCTTTTAAGTGCCGCGTGAGTGCAGGTCATTGCCACAATTTTTGCCTGTTTGGTCATCAGATAATTAGATCGATCAACAGTGGACTTGAGCAATTCAAATGCCCTACATTCTTCGAGTTCTTGAAACATTGTTTTCAAATGACGAAAGCACCCCTTAGCTGAACGCATATCCTTTCCAAAAAACTGACCCGTGAAAACTGGCTGGGGAGTATCAGAAAAAAATTCCTTAAAGGGAAACTTATCCTGAACAATGGTTGGGTTATCTTGTTCTGCAGCGCAAGCAGCTAAAAATTGTTCCCACCGTGAGTATACATGAAGCAGCCAGAAGTATCCCGCAGTTTCACATGTATAACCAACATCTTCAGGAAGTTGAAGGGACCTTGCAAGGCGTTCGACTTCACTAAGCAGTTCCAGCCGCCGAACAAGCATGGCATTTACTCTCCCCTGACGACTGAAGTCAAGATCAGTTGCTAGTTCTTGCTCTCCCTGACCAAGCCGGAGAAGGTAGCGAGCTGGCACATCTCTCTATAGTAATTGCACAGTGGAACATCATTATTATTAGTTGCAATAAGATTGAAAAATTGCAGCAAATATCACATTTTAAATGCATAAAACTCATATCAAAGATCCAGAAAATATCTTACTTGCATTATCTTCTCAAAAAGATCATTTAAAGCTTGATTTGAATGAGTGATTATCAGGGTCCGTTGAGAAGGGCAATTATGATAGAGAACATTCAAAACCTGCACAGCGGTATCAGTCTTTCCCGTACCAGGGGGTCCCACAACCATGGATAAACCTGGCTGAACACCTGAGATGATTGCTCCAACCTACATATGCCAAAAAAAGCAAGAATTTCAGAGTAAACTTAGTGGGACAATCAGATTATTAAACCAAATTAAAGCAATCAGACTTGAATCTTAAAAGAGACAAGCTACAAGGAGAGTGAAAGAGAGCAGTAACTTGAAGTCAAAGAAATTTGATTTGATCGTATGGAAGAAAGACAACAACAGCACGAGAGGAGCGCAGATTTGTTTTACTTTGCTTTACATCTGGCCTTTCAAACAGATACAATCTCATTAAATCAACCATTCCCCTATGCCTCACTCGCTATCTAGTCAGAGCCGACTATATGAAACCTTTATGTTCATTATGCTCAATTTGGGATTCTCTACAACTAAAGGTCCACTATTCTCACACTTAAACGCCCACCAACACAAAAGTCACAGGCCAAATAAAAAAATCCTGAGTGGAACAACTAACTGCTTAGTTTTGTTTCTTTTTTGGTGTAAACAGGAGTACATGGTAGATCTAGAATCAGTTAAAAATGTTTTAGGTTCCTTGTAAATTTTGCTATAGGATTAAAGATCTTCCTGGTACTCCCCACAATTGTAATTAGGAACCTGTAATCTGTTGTGGTTCTGGTTTTTGTTTTGGAATAGAATACAAGTTGTTCTTGAAAAAAATTAAAACAGAATTTGCACATCTGGAAACTACACCCAGTGTGTCTATTAGGATGACGTTATTGCACAATTAAGTGCACCTGCACTACATTTATATCATTGAAGTTGCATCACTGGTTTTGATATCTATAATCATTCTTTGACATTTTGCACAGGTTTCCTCCATTTATGAAAGCTATCATACTTGTAAAGTTGATATTTTGCACAGGTTCCCTTCATTTATTTGGTGTATAGAATTTGCAAGTTGTTGTTCTTGTTCATGCCGTTGGATCAAAACTACAGCAAAATTGCAGAAAAAATGGCGCCAAAACTAAACAAAAATTCCACCAAAAACTGGACAGCAGCAAAAACTGCACTTAGACAACAACAGAAGCTGGGCCAAAATAACTCAGGGGTTAAAATCATATGAAAATATTAATAAATTAATTCCAGGGATTTAAAGTTCATAATACGGTGGAAAAGTTAAGTTTAGGGAGTAATAGGACTCTCCCATAGTTTAGGTATGTAAATAGCAATTTCACTGTAGTTCAGGGGGTTTTACGTCTTATTTTTACGTCTTATCTCTTATCCGAATTTAGTATATTTTACCTAATGAGGCACCATATAGTTGCTGAATTCCGCATAAGTATCACATGCTGGAGGTAAAATATATTTGCACTAAACCAAATTCAAGTTCCACATTGATATAATTTCATTATATGTCAAGCACTTGTCCACTTTGTAGGCATTTTAAAATTTGATCTGCAAATATGTCAGTCCCACTGTACTTGAAATCTGAGGGTTGTAGCACTGCATGCAATTAAATTGGCGAACTTTTTGACTAATGCAAGATTTATGAGCTCACAAGCACATATTAGATCCAGCCTTCTTCAGAAACAAGTGATTTTCTGTTAGATGGAAGGGAACAACCTTATATCACAACCGCTTGTGTAATCCAACAAAAATAGAAGAAAGAAGAACCCATGACACATGTTCACTTCGATGTGAAAGTAGCAGGCTGGCTCAAGAATCCCATACAGCATTCATTATTACTATAACGTCATTTTGAACTTATAGTGAACTATAAAGCCAATTCATATTTCACTTTGCTATATGAGAAAACAGATGACAGCATTTAAGAATTTAGGGACCTATGATGTGATGTGATGCATACCTGTGTCGCGGTAAATCTAACCGAGTTCCGCTTTGGTTGATCCTGAGGATATGGACCTGGATCAGGAGGGATATATGCTTCGACAATAAGCTTGTCTCTTTCGGAATGAACTTCTGGCATGCCTGCAGCATCAACTGAAGCAGTAGTAGAATTCTCACTTCCAGGGATGGCATGAGCTTTCCCTTTGAGATTCCTAGGAAGCTTTATCTTAAAAGGGGGGCTTGGTTGCAAGTTTTCTAAGCCATCTTGGTCAACGAAGCAAACCTAGAACAAAGAAGATGAGGAAACAGAGAAAGATATAGAGAGTATAATGAACATACCAGCATTTTGGTAAAGAGAAAGAAAACAATATATACCTGATAATCAGGAAAACTCTCCCTAACATGATCAGCATCTAGGAAGGTATCTTTAAAATCTACTGTCTCAAGGAGGTCTGGCATATTAGTCCACTGTGCTGCAGAAGGATTCCCATAGCCCAAAAATATATCATGCAACCAATCAGGAACTATGCATGTTTCATTCATCAGATCCCTTATAGATTCTAAGATGGCTTTGAAATTATTCTCCTTCGGTTTCCTCCTCATCAATATATTAAATGTACCATAAATATCTTCTGCGCCTTTCTCTGCTATATCACCAACATCCATATGGTATTGTGCTGTGTCAATCGCTACAGTAACAGTTCTAAGGTCTCCTTTGGGGGGTTTCCACTCATCCCGCTTGATTCTCCCAGTAAAATCGTTCATCAGGATTCCCTCCTCATCACGCATCTCAATTATTTCACAGCCGCGAACACACTGGAGACCAAGCCTCTGTGGTACGGTTGCATTAGCAGCTTCTTCAGCACTGAGAGGCTCGAATGAAGGACGAATAGACAGTAAAAAGAGAACATCGTGCTCTTTAAGTGCATTCCATTCTGACCTTATTTGTGATTTGTAGCTGGAGATACTGAAAGTAACTTCTGCTGTTACAGCAGCTGGCTTTACTTCGCCTATATTTGGTTGTTTAACTTCTGTAATCTTAAATTCTTTAACTGGCACAGCCATTCTCGACCAACCTCGAAAGGCTGGCTCTCCTTCATTATTGATATAAGCAAGGAGATGTGGCACAGCCTCTTGGATGTCCTCACGGATTTCATAAGTCGATTCAAGGCGAAAGAGGTTGAAGTTTCTAAGAAGATAGTCGTGAAGTGTCAAAAACTGTAGGTTGAGCTTTGGAAGTGCCAGGCATCCTTCCCCAGTGTAGTTGATGCTCGGTACAAGGCTTTCATCCCACATTATTTGCTCGTTAGGGTAAAGAGGAAGAGCATTTATGGCCTCTTTCTGTGACTGTTGTCTCTCAAAGAAAGATACCATTACTTCAATTAAGAAATCAACTCTATTTGAGCATGGATCATCAACTGATATCAGTTTTAGCTGCAATCAAGGACGGAGGTATAAGACAAGAAACGACAATCTTGCAGGAGGTAATTACTCTTGTTATATCGTGGAGTTAGGCAAGTACAACTACCACAGAGAATAGAGAGCATATGCAGGTATAATAAACAGGTAGCAATAATAACCAGAAAGCAAGTTTGAAGTAAAAGATGCATTTTCTAGGCCACCAACAACGCACCACTGACTTAGCAGTTTAAGATTGCACTATGCAACATGATATCTCTCAAAGCATACAACAACACAAATGTGTCTTACTTCTTTGTAAAAGGAACAGTTATCTATATTCTTTGCAAATATAACAAGGTCTGCTTGAGAGAGAGACAGGGAGTGCACAGATCAACGACCACATCAAACAGCAATGATCGGAAATCCACTTCAATGAAAAAATATATTTTCTAACAAACAGGTTTTAGCTTTTGTCATACAGATATATAAGGTGTCCAGAAGTTCCTAGTCATGTGCCTTAAATATCTTCTTTTCTTTCTTTTGGTCCTTATAGACCTCAATGCCCTGAAACAACCATCCATCATTTCAAAACTAACCAAGTTCATCATTATTAGAAACCCTGGGCAACAATCTAAATGAAATGTATAATCATCTGGGAAAAAAAACTATTTAGCACGAACAATCTGGAGATGCATTGATGCCAATATGGAAATAGACAAGGAGGAGTTGGCATCTTTAATAGAACCCAATAAATCAAATCAATGAAGGAAGTCAAACAGTGTAAACAAAAGATTGTTTTCCATTTCTTAGGTTCACCAGAGAGAACATGTAAAGACAAGTAAGAATAGTTGTAAACTTGTAGTCCCACTAGCCATTAAATCAGCGGTTTACAGAGATAATTAGTCGTACATCTCCATAAGAAAGTGATATGCATTTTGGTTGTTTCAACATTGAATGCTGTGCTGAGTCATTAACTGTCAGATAGTTGATTTAGCCACTGTCTAGGTGTCACAACTTCTGCTGAAATCTAATTCTCACACAATTTGAGGAACGATGTACAACAATAGAAGCCATACAAACATTACTATCAACACCGTTGAAGAATATCACTGTAGGGTTTTAGTTCCCTTCACCAACAGCTTTAGCACCCAACTACTAACTTTTACAATACAAGTAGTGCACCTTAGTCTCTCAGTAGATTCCGAGTATACACAAATTTTTCCTCATGGAAAAAACCAAACGGGTGAATGAACTTGCACTCTTTACAATTTCTATATAGAAGAACTTTACATGATAAATAATGCACCGTCATATATCAGAGATAGTAAACAGTCATTCACAAACCTTCCGGCATACTAAATCTCTCAGCTCCTCGGGAGTAAGCCCAGAAAGTTTCTTAGATAGATCAGCGCGCCTGTGTATTGCCCCAACATTTGCCAATGCAAGTTCCCGTAGCTACAGAAACAGAGGAGAGCGAGAGATGTAAACAAATTGGATGTGATACAGTTAGATTGTCCACAAAGACTGGCATTATCTTAAGAGAAACAATATACAGAGCTGCTCATCATCATCATCAAAAGAAACAGAAATCAGAACGGACCTTCGGTATCTTCTTAAATGCAAGAAGCTGGAATGACTGGAAACGATCATAATGAGCCTGAATCACCTCATCATCAGTCATTTGTCTCCCTAAATGGTCATCAATTTCAAACCCTTCATAGAACTGAAGTAAGTCAACCAGCTGGGCAAAAAGCTTTCCTTTTTCATGCCTATAAAGAGCACTTAAATGACATTTTGCAACCACAGCAACATCAGCAACAATAGGCCTTATATATCTGCAACCAAATAGAAAAGGTGATAATGAGAAAATAGTTCCTAGTTTAAATAAATCTGGTGTTGCTATATACTAGCAAATACAACTATGGTAGTGATGTCAGTCAAACTTAGAACTCACCAAGCTTTGGAAAAAGGAGCACAACAAAAAACTAAATAAAAGAAAATAATGTCATAAATTGTTTTTATGTGTTCTAGAAGACTTCTAACATATCTAAACTAAAATGCCTTATCGGTATATCACTACACAAAACTAAAAATTGTAATGGACTGGTATCATGTTCCTAATTTTCAAGCACTTGGCATTTTGAATCTGACTCCACACTGTACATGACACTCATTTTATTGTTTGGGCTACATAGCCATCATCCTTTTTCTCCATTGGAAGCTGCTTTACTACAGAGAGCATTATTACCTTCTAGTTGGCAGTTGGCTCAATAGATCAATGAGAAACTCCATAAACCGTTCACAATATAGGACAGAGGCATCGTTTACACCTTCAAAATCACTTGTGAAATTTAAGTCACTATCGACCTCATCGTCTGGCAGAGGAAAAACTTTGCATTCAAGAACCTGATCATGGAGAATGAAACATCAGCATTTTTCTGCTAAAACAAGCTGGAAAGAATGGTGGACAGACAAGTCCCTTATCTGATACCTCAAGAAACTCCTCAATTAAATGTCTCAGGAAATTCACTTCTAGCATTGTTGAGGTATCAAAAGATTCGCCTCTCTTAGCTGCCTCCTTGGCTCTTTTTGCAATTTTCTTCCATTTCTTGATAAGATCAGGGTTAACACAGAGCTCCATCTATTCTCAATAATATTAATGACAATAATAAAATTAGAAACATGGATGAGGAAGATTATACTCCATTTAATAACATAGTAAGAGTTACCTGAAATCGACCATATGACAAGCAATGCCAACACTGCAGACCGGCTAACCTCAAAACCTTTTTACTCACTATCTCGTCTTCTAAACTCTAAATGAACAAAAAGTATAAATAGCTAATCGAACCAAAAAACAAGGAACACCAATAACATCCTCAGAAAACAAAATAGGAATGTAATTGTATAAGCTATGGAAAAGAAAACACAAGAAAGCAATTCAGACGCTAACAACACTTGCAGGTAAAAAGATATTTGTTTTTCTTTATCAGTGAAGATAAAAAGAAAATTATGCTTTACCAACATTCATGATGGATTTGGGCTATACGCTTATACCGTGTTGAGAAATGAACCTCGGGAAGCATTGTCCGTCACCAGATAAGGAGATAAACAAATACAACCATACTAGTAACTGTGCATTTCTTAAGGTGAGGAATTTGATTATATGACTCAGAAATTAAGTTCAAGTTTGGGGGGGGGGGAACCCACCCCCCCAAATTTAAGGGGGGGGGGGTTTTTAAAAAAAGGGGGGGGGAAAAAAAAAATTACAATTTTTTTTGTTGTTTTTTTGTAAAACTAAGGAAGAAGAAATATGGATGCAGCATTCTCATATGCTTAGTAGAGCAGGGACCATATGTTTATTCATAATACATAACATTCAAAATCTAAAATTAGAGAAATAAAAGCATAAAATAGGAAAAAAGTCAGAGTCACAAAACGAAGGGAAATAGATCAGAAAATTAGAGTAAGTACGGTAATAAAAATGTAGATGTACCTGGAAAGCATTGATCATGAAAAGTAGATAATTAATTTTCTCAGGAATTGTCAAGCTTCTACCCTGCAGTAAGGTCTTAAACTGTTAGGTAAAGCAGTGAATAGAATAGTAATGTAGCACTAATAAACAACCAATCAATTTTTCACAATCTATCAAAGCACAGAAATGTTCAAACAAATGAAACAGACACAATCAGAAAGTTATCTTAGATAAAGAACAGTTCATGTCTGTTCACCTTGAGAAAAGAAAAACAATGTGACAAATCACATTCTAGCATGATGTGAGACGCATGAATGTGTCACATGTTGACAATCAACTAAGAGAAAGAAACAGCAACATGGAGACCAAGCTGATCGGAAACAACACATTTCTGGCATGCCAGTTGTTCATTAAACAAGCTCCCATGAAATTTTACAACACTATATATGCATGATAGACTGAATATACCAAGCAAAATCACGCCATCTATCAAGATAAAAAGTAGCAGGTGATGCTGACCATTATAAATTCTTCTTTGTCCTAAGCAAGAGATCTCAAGAATTGCTTAAAGTTTTCGACAGATACTAATTACCAGTAAAGTTACATACAGCAGGAAAGTCTCTGTTTCTTACTGAACTATGCACTAGTAGTTGTTGTCATTTTATTTTCCTGCGTAAACTACACACAACTTAAACGAAAATGTGATTATGTACATATATTTTATATGTGATTATATGTGAAATAAGAAACAAATAAATTAGCAACATCTGTGGGGAGCACCTAAAATAGACAATAATTCCCTGAAGGTGACTCACCCTTAACATAAGCTACCTTATTTCAACATGTTTTGTGATAACTCATACCAAAAATAAAAATATTTAATTTTAAAAAAGATAAAAAGATCAAAAAAAAAAGATATTATTATATAGTAAGAATTGCTCATATTATTGAATTTAAGAAATTTTTTAAAAATTAAACCAATAAAATATGTTAGCCCAAGACAAACAAACCTCTTTCAGCCGAAGAACCCTATCAAGAAATGCCTTGAACATATCCTTTCTATCATAGAAGCAGATCCATGCAGCCACATTCTCCCGAAACTACAAGTTGCAAAAGAAATCCGGTAAACAGTGTCTCGTAAGTATTTGCAGGACAAAACATGTTTATTTATAACCATTGCACATGACAGAAGCTAAATTTTCTGGTAATGAATCCAGAAACCACGACCACCTGACTAGCAAAACTCAACTTGTTCCTTCTTTGATCTTCTTGTAAGTCAAACACAACTTCCCTTCCATTGAAATGTAAGAAAGTGAACAGAGACACCAATTTCCATTTTGAAAATGACAACAGATGCACAATGCAACAAAATTACCCATAGATGTGCAGAGTAAAAGAAGACTTCCAAGTATTCTATTCTCATGAATTGTTGTTTCATTGTATTCTTTAAACTCTTCATTCCATGTTGTCCTTTTTTTTGGCTTTGGGGGACAGAATTTATTCTCACCAAACATTACCACTATTAAGCTTCACTTGGATTTTGACAAACTGCATTTTTATTCAAAGCTAACAATGTCTTGTAAGATTCTTTTGACAATTTTAATGATGGGAGTTAGGACAGGGTTACACCTCCAACCAGTGTGGGCATGTTGGGTATTCTTATATTGGAAATTTATATAACTGAGCAGTGGTGGAAAAGTGGATGTGCAGATAGGCATGTGAAGAAACAATTACACAAGATCTATCGGCCAGAAGCTAAAAATGATAAAAGCCCTAACTGGGTTGTACCTTGAGTGCTGAAAGCTGATTTCCTAAATTTATTTGTTGTTACGAATTACTACAAGAATGTCACTCAAGCTTAACTGATTAATAAGGCGGAACAAAGGTGACCCTGGATGTTTCTTTTAGGAGACCCTAATAGGACAGGAAGGTTGAAAAGTGGAAGCTTCTTTCGGAGGTCATATACACACACAAACTTTATTAAGGATTGATTAGGTTGCTTGAGAAACCCCAAACACGGAGGAAACTACAGTGAAATCATACCATTGTCTCTTGTGCATGGGGTGACAATAGGGCTCTATGAAAATCAATGTAGAATTCAAAGTTAGGAGAAAAGTGGTGTTCTATACGTGTTGCGGAGCAAGGGATGCTATGAGAAGGAAGACAATTTCAGTAGAAGATATATATATTATAAGTTGTTTTTTGCAAAATAATGGACAGGACACCCACTACTTGTGTACGTAACAGCCTTGCTTAAATATCTAAAAAAAATTTTGAAATAGGCAACTTGCTTTGCTTTAATATCTACATACATATAACTTTTATATATATGCTGTATGTGTATGTGTGAATATAGAGAGACACACACACACACAGAACTGTTTTAGATGGGATCAAGCATTCAATCTGTCATGTAAACAGTTTACTGCTGTCAACCTTACACATTTGGTCAAAACAGTAAAGACACTATGTTACAATATTTGGAGGGCTAAAGCAGATTTTCCTGCATTACGATTACAAAAGACAACACCAACTTAGTAAGGTACTAATAAACACTTTGATCTATACCTAAAAAGGGAAAAACAAAGAAAGAGATTCTATCAACAATTATTGATGGGTTGAGCCTCATGAGGTTCAAATCCCAGCAGATACAAGAACACTAGGTGATTTTTCTAATTTGTCCGAGCCCTGATGAACAAAATTACCCTGTACTTGTATTGGTAGGAGGTATCCCGTGGAACTAATTAAGGTGGGCACAAGCTGGCCCGGAACACGATCATAAAAGAAAACATCGATGATTCTGATAAGCAGAGCTGCAAGCAAAATCTTGACTATGTAATAACCAAGTAAGAAGAAAAAATCACTTCCCATCTCTGAGCACACCCTAACAGACAACCAGAAACATCAAGTAACCCAAATGAGAGCAGTAGTAGAACAACAGCATACCTTCTCATTGACCATCAGTATCATTGACATCACATGCTCGAAGGAAGAAGCCTCTGGATCAAAATTGGGCCAAAGATAATTCTCCAAATACTGACTAACCTCCAATATCATCACCCTCTGCAATGGCACCGGCTTTCTCCCCCCTTCACACAAACCATTACAGAAGATGATCAATCAAAAATTTACGCATTTGCACGTGCATAATTACCATAGGCAACATAGAACCTCAAATATATCCAATTATATTATTTATCAGTACAAAAATTTAAGTCCTGTCTTGAATGACTTTTAGACTTCAATGGAATTCATGATACTTCACTTTTTTTTAAGAAAATAAAACACAAGTGAGTATTTCACATTCAAATATTTTTTTCCTATTTAAAACAGGACAAGATACATTAACAGTCAAAATTCACTATGCTAACATTCTGATAAGCGAGAAGGCTTAAATAAATGGGAAATGCAAACAAACTACCAACCTTTTACAGTAAGCTCCGTGTCATAAATTTCTTTAACAAGCTCAGAACTAAAGGATTTCTTCTCTCCAGTTTTCGCCCAATTGGAAGCTGCAATTTTAGTCAAGCGGTCACGTTGGATCTCAGCAAGGGTTATAGAGCTAGGTATGTTCGACCCGGGCTTCGACTCCGGCGGCTTCTCAGTCATAGAAGGCAGCATTTTCTGTGGAGCCTCCGCCGTCTGCGGCAATGCTTCCACCGGGTACTCAGCTACCCGGTGGCGCCGAAAATCGTAGGTGCCAGTTCCGTATACCTTGGTCATAATTGCTGTAATTACACTTGCGGTGAGAAAAAGTTAAGGTGCTTGTTCCTCTATGAGATTTGAGAGGAGAACGAAGAACAGGGTTTATGGTAAAAGAGAGTTTTGGGGGTTTTGAAGATATTGGCAGTCACTTCAGATGAAGTGAAGGCGGTGAAGAAGAAAATTCAGTGCTAACTTGAAATTTGTAGTTCGACCCGAACCGGCCTGACCCAACCCAAAATTACAGGGATGCAAAGAGATTAATAAGCCACAGTTAGATAACTATAGTTTCGTTTGCTATGGCATATGAATATTTTTGTTTACATATTTCGCTTGTTAATATATAAATGAAAAAATTGTACATAACAGAAAACTAATAATTCAAATTAAATGGTGTAACCATAGTTTGATTTAATTGTATCTCATAGCAAACTGTTGTTGTTCGTCTCTCTCCTGGTGAATCTCGCTCGCCATTCTCGTTCTCTTCCTCGCCTTTTTCGTTTTTGTACAAATGCAAATGTATAAAATGTGTTTGTATTTGTATAAAGCGAGAGAAAATTGTATATATCTTTTCGTTCCTCTCTCTCCTCTCCTATATCACACGCCTCTCTCACTTAATACAAAAACGCAAATACATAAATGTGTTTGTATTTATGTAAAGCGAGAGAAAATTGTATATATACATATATTTTCATTCCCTTCTATCCCATCTCTCGGATCTCGCTCGCCACTCTCCCAGTTCTCACTCGTCTCTCTCACTTTGTACAAGAACACAAATATATACATTGTGTTTGTGTATGTTTAAAACGAGACAAAATTGTATATACAAATACAAATGCATATAATTTCATCCTACACACCTATGATTATACAAATGCAATCTTCCCCTGCCCAGTTTTATTTCTCGCTTTATACAAACACAGATTATACAATCGATCTTTTGTAAATGCACATCAAAGCAGATTGTGCAACTGCTTTCTTTTGTATATGTATAGCAAAATTATACAACTGCTTTCTTTTGTATATGTATAGCAAAATATACATATTTATGTTTGTTATGGAGCACAATTATGCAGATTTTAGTTATAACATACAAATATGATTTTTATATTTGTTATATGTAAAAGTTACTCTATATAAATATATACAAATTCTATATTTATACGTTTAGAAATATTCAAAACTTATACAAAGAAATGTATCAATAAATCATATACAAACAAGATAAATAATTCGTATACAAATAGTAAGAATAAGCATATACAAATTCTGAATTTATACAATTAAAAATAGAATTATACAAATTATGAATGTTGACCACGTAATATGATTATATATTAGTGGCGAAAAGTAATTCTTATAAGTTATAGCTATTTTAAATAATTAACTTGTATAAATTAATTTAATCACATAATTTTTCTTAATATTACTAGTGGGACATGGCCCGTGGTAAGCTATAGTCTGTACTCATTTAATAGACTATAGCAATACAGTTAGGGAATGGTTGGTTACTGGTTATAATTACACATGTATTGGCTAAGCAGGGTTTAGTTATGCAGGTATTAGTTATGCAAGGTTTAGTTATGCAGGTATTAGTTATGCAAGGTTTAGTTATGCAGGTATTAACTATGCGGGAGTTTGTAGGGAGTTTAGTTATGCATGGTTATTAGGCAGGATTTAAAGATGAATACATGATTCTATTAAACTATGAATATTAACACTTGTTGGACAAATTATTAATATATATATTTACAAAATAATAATACATACTAAGACAAGTGAAATACAATTGAATAATATATAATGCTAATATCTGATTAGCATATGTATCGTTAAAAATATACAATCAATTTCTAATATAAAAAAATTTATTTATATTTGCATAAATCAATCAAAACATAAGTATATAAAGAGAAATGAAAATAATCTATGTACAATAAGAAACAAAAAACAAGACATATTTATATGAAACAATAAAGTTTTTAATTAAAAAAAGAAACTTAATAAAATTACTATAATAAAAAAAATATTTACCATTTATAGCAATAATATTTTTTACTAGACATCTGTTAATTCATTATATAATACAAGTTTTTATTTAATACATATTACAAGAATAATTTATTATTCACATATATACACGTTTTAATGATGGAGAATCATTTATCACACATCTATATTATAAATATACCTGAGATCATAGAGGAGGTGATGGGGCACCTCGCTATGACCCCATTCATTTTTTCTTATTTTTTCTTTTACTGATATTTTTTCGTTATTTTTTTAATATTTTTTTTAAAATTTATTACCTCTTTAATTATATAATTCCCCCCCCCCCCCCCCCCCCCTATTCTTAAAATGAGTATAATAAATTCATAACCCTCAAATTTTCATATCTAAAATCTAAACCGTCATATTCAGAAACTTTCTAATTATTTAATGTGAAAGGTTACATACACGATTAATTACACTAAAATTGGTTGTTATTTGTTAGTCATCTTTGAGGTAGAGCATTGGGAAGAATGTTACATAGTTTGGAAGCTGTGAGGGGCATGTTTTTTAATCTTATTCATATATTACTTTAATTCGCAAGTAAGGGCTTATATGTACAATTTTTATGTCTTTACATTTTTATCTTCTAGATAAATGATTTTTGTTTTGTTATCTTGAGATCTTATTTCATGACTAATATGTATTTTTCAGTATTTTCTTGAACTCTTGTATTATAGGATGAAATGATAACATTCAAGCAAGGAAGATTAATGATTTTGGTTAATATATTGATTGATTTGTCCAAAAATGATTAGTTAGCTGAATTTATGACTAAGTGTAATTTTCTTATCCTTATGAGATGTAATATTTTAATTTGTTAATTTGAGATTCATTTTAGGGACTTAATAATTTATTGTTATTACTTATTTTTTTGACTCTTAATATAGGATGAAATGAAAAACATTTAAGAGATGGATGATAATGGATTTTGAGCTATATTATAGTGATTATTCTTATTTTTTAGGTCTTAGAAGTAATGTATCTATTATATGATTTCTTTTGAATTATTTAGGTTTTGTTAAAAATGATTATCGTGTTAAAGTAATTTCTCCTTATCGTTATCGTTTTTTATTTTTGATAGATAATTGTTTAACTTATTTAATCAGATTGGTCGATTATAGGAAGATATATCTATAATGAAATGGTAGACATTCTGCATAATTGAAGTTTACAAGGAAAAATAAATTGAGATTGTCTAATATAATTTACAACTATTTCTTTGTTGAATCAATAATATTAATATTATTGTTTGTGTTCAGAAGATAGGAAATCGAGGTTTTTTTAAAAAAACATCTAATTATTTCCTTAGACCTCTATATGATTTATAGATAATTTAACTATTATAATGATTTACAATCTTCAAAATAATTATGGTTAGGTAAAATTCATCGATCACTTTTTTTTGATGATATTAGTTTATGGGTTTTGACTTTATAATTATTTTAAAACAGTAGAAGTGAAAAATCGATATGCTACTTAAAAAAATATGTGAAAATATACTTTCATAATCCGGTGTGAAACAATTTTATTAACAAAAAATGACAAATCATAAAAATTGTAAAGTTAATTTATTTTTAAAATACACTGGGTTTATCAAAATAAATTATTTAGTATATGTAAAAATTACAATTCTTAAATTTTCATTTTGTGTTGTTCTTCGAATATTTCAAGTTGTTTTTTAAATTTTTAAAAAAATTTTAAACACAAGGTCTTTAATTTTAATGTTGGTTATTTTCCGGAGTTTAAAGTTATTTCAAAAATTATGATTAATTATAATTTAAAAAAATTAGTTGCTTTCCTACCTATCTATTTACTTATCATAATATTTGTCTCAAACTTAATTTGTTTGGTTTTCATTTTCTATAATTAATGTACTTATTAGTGTTAATAAGTTACAAATATTACTTTATTATGTACAAAAAACTTCAAAGTCATATTACCTCTTAATTAATGTGACTTTTATTTTAGGAATTTATTATGAATTAAATGAGAATATTTATTTAAAATGTGAAAAAATTTTTTTAATATTTGTGTTTAGGCCAAATAAAATTAAAAGAAATAGGAATGGTAGTGTCTTTTTTTGAATCTTTTTTCGTATTAATTCTCTCTTTTGTTCTCTTTATGTTATTTTATTTTTATTTTTTTCCGATAAGTTGTCCAAAAATAAGGCATTAAACCTAAGTATAATGATGATGATAATAATAATAATAAGAATAATAATAATAATAATAACTAATAATAATAATAATAAAAGAAGTATGAAATTTTAAACTAATTAAGATTTAAACTTTTCTTTATTTAAATTTAATTATTAAAAGTCATTAATACAAATATTAAATTAATCAATATTGTACAATAAAAAATAATTAAAAACATGTGATGATTGGGCATGAGGGGACAAGTAATTTTACTAATGTGATAATTGTTTATAATGAGGTTGGCTCTAAACTATATCGTCATGAAGAACAACATTAATAGTAATCCAAGTTAACATTGCCGGAAAAATTATACTAAGAATATAATTATAAAATTAAAAATAAGATAAAAGAAAACGAGGATGTAACGTTTTACTAAAAAGTATATATTAAATTATACTAAGAAATCTCAAATAAAAAAAGAAAAATGATCACAAGTTTACATTGTAAGTAAGTTCTAATATCACCCTAATTCTTATTTCCTTCCTTTTCTATAAAAATTTATTTTTATATTTAACTTTTCGAAGTCACATATATTGATTTTTAATAAATTTTCATATTTAATCATAAAATTTCATAGTTTTCTTCTAAAAATTATGTGATTAAAAACAAAATTCTTTTTATAAAATTTAATTATGGATTTTAAAATTTTTAAAAAAATATGTTAATTTTATTTTAATCTTTTTCATACCGCGCCAAAGCGCGGCTAAGTACACTGAGTTTTAATATATTGATAATACAATGTGACAATTTTTACCAAAAAACATAATATATTTCAAAAAAAAAATATTTAAATTCAAATACATTGCATACTAATTCCATGTGATACACTTACAAAATTTATCACAATATGGCTATAAATGGTTAATAAACAAAAAAGTACCGTAACATCAGTAATTATTTTTAAAATGTAGTAATTATATAATTTTTCTTAATTTTAAAAAAATAAAAAAATATCTAAATATAAAAAAGAAATAAAACAAACAAATTATATATAGGAAAAAATAAAGTTTCAATTAAAAAACAATGTAAATAAATTAATGGATAATATGTAATTTATCACTTCAATGCATTGTTTAACTTAATCATCGATATAACTAGTCCACCTTTACACCTAAAAAAAACCCATTTTTTTGTATTTTTTATACATTAAATTTCCATTATTAAGTTATGTTATAATTAATTATGACATACAAATATAACCAAAAATGATATAAGTTATGTTGATTTTTTACCGGAACAAAATTTCTACCAAACATTGTATAACTTAATACATTTTTATACATGAAAAAAATGCAATTTATATTCCATACCAACAACCCCTCCTTAGAGCTGACCACCAAACACTAAGGGGAAGGGGTGTTTGATGACGGTATACTTACATGTTATCATGATAGAATAAATATTAAGTTATATATATTACAAGGTTTTGAATGAAAGGACTACATACAAATCTCCGGTCCATATTTACTTTTAAAATTATAATTGTATTCTTCATGCATACTATCAATCAAACTTGATGAGTATGTAAACATTTGATTTTATGTTTCTTAGGAATTACTGACTTTGAGATCTTTTTTTTACTTACCTAGTTTTTTTTCCCTTCTCAATGTAATATTCCAGTTTGTATGGTTGATGGATGATACATATTTTTTTTGGTGTTTTTATTCGTGATTTTTGTGGAATTTCATTATTTGATCAACTGCGCCCTCTCTTTTTTCCTTCCTCCCCCTTTTATGAAAAGTCCCTCTCTGCAGGTTCTTGAAATAAGGTGCGGATTAATATGCTAAATACTAAGTAAAGTTGTTATTTTTCATAAAAAAAAGTGTCACGACTAGCACATCATTCAATAACCCAAGAATTATTTACTATTACGAGACAACATTAGTAAGCAATATGTTGTTATGATAAAGAATTGAAATAAATTGTCATTTTCTTGATATGTCCCGTGTTTATAATGGCACTAATGATATTCTAATCGCATAAATTCTGTTTTCAAAGGTAAAATTAATGCTAGATTATTCATGTAATGAAGTACAAGCCTGAGGAGAAACAAAAAATAGCATGTGATAGTTCCATCCTTGGATTACCCAAATATATATATATATTAACTATGATACAATTTCTATTGAAAATAATGACATGAATTGATACTTTATTGGACGATTACAACACAAATAAGTTAATTTTTTAACTGATAACATAAAAGTAGGATAACATATTTGAACATTTTCTCTAGCCCCGTTTGATCATACAATATGAAATTATGAGATGAACTTGAAATTTTGTGATTTGAAGTATTGTGTCGTATATTTTATTGTGGACACAAGAATTCATAAGTTGTAATAGTATTAAAATAATCTTAATTGTTTATTCAATCTAATCAAATAAAAAAAAATTATAAAATCGCATAATAGATTATTACAAAGCTATTGTGGTCAATCTCGTTCACTCAATATAGGTATAAATTATTTTTCTAATTTAAAATTAAATTAGTAGTATTAAATAAATTTGGTTGATAAAAAAATAATAAATTTGATGAATATAAATGATTAAGTAGGAATTGATTTAAAGTAATAATTAATTTTATGTTAGATGAAAATAATGAATTTGTAAAAAGTAGTGATATAATTATTAGTTTTACTTACATACGAAATAAATAACAATATAAACGTGAAATTATTTTTAAGCAAAATATTAATTCATGAGTAAAATTAAAAAATTTCAAAACATGATACAAAAATTCTATATAAAGAATATGTTCAATATATGCAATCACATATCCAAATATTAATTTTATCTAATAATTTCATATCATATTATCATATCGTATAAACAAGTTGTGCTAAATTAAAATGACCATAAAAAATAAGAAATAAAGAATGAACCAAAATCTGCTCTTATCTAAGCCAGCAAAGTATAAACCAGCATGGCAGCTTCCATGGCCAATTCTCCATCTTTTACAAAATAGAGAAGAAATGGCCTTAATCCCTCATTCCCAAGTTTTCTCTTCTTTCTCAGCCATCAATTCTTTAACAAACCCATTTCCCAAAATCTTCAGGACTATCAGAATCTCAGCTTCTTCTTCTTCTTCATCAGCTAATAACTCACAAGATGAACAGATTGCTGAGACTGACCCTGTGAAGTTCGCATTTGCAAAAGCCAAGGCGTATAAAAAAGAAATTAAGCCAGCTGATTCGATTGCCCAAAATGGTGTGTCAGTGTCGGAGGCAAATGACAGTGATGAAAAAATTGCATTGAACAGTAACACTGTAATAGAAGGTGAGACAGATATCTTCTTCTTAAGTTTCCACTCTCTGGTTATTATTCAATATTTCAATTTGAATGATGAATTTAGTCTCTGTCAAATTGCATTTTTGAAATTAGTAAAGCTAGAACTTGAAAGCCATAGTGATGTTGAAGCAATTTTACTTTTTCGAGTTTAAAGCAACAGGGTTTATCGGAAACAACCTCTATATCTCCTGGGTAGGGTAAGGTCAACCTACAACTACCCTCCCCGGATTCCACTTTGTGGGGTTAAGTTTAAAGCAACATGGATGTGCTTGACATTTGTATAGATGCATGGTGAGGATCCCTGCATATAGCTAATGCAGTGTGTGGTTGGTGTTATAGTAAAGTTTTACCTTCACATAACTAATGCAGCGTTTGGTTAGTGGTATTAAATAATTAGAATAAGAACATGCGTATTGGTAATAAGAGAGTCAGATATCTAAACACAAAGATTTCTTTAAAGTAGGTAATCTTTACATGTATAATAATCCCTTTATTATTATTTTTACTGCATAAAGAACTTGTGGATTATAATCTCAGGATGACTAGCATGTGAACCAAACGAGCTTAGTCTTTTGTTATGCAAAGGAGAAGGGCTTTATTATCCTTCATTTGGTACTGCAAGTTATCCTGCAGCATTCTTGAAGATGAAATTAGACAGAATAATGAATTTTGCTGTCTGAAATAATAATTTGTATTGAGCTGAAGGCTGTGAATTTTTGGTATCGATGGTTCTACTTTGTCAAATATTTATTCTAATATTTGGAACTGATTCTTTGTGTAATACTAATTGATAGGACCTCACTGGTAAGTGATATAAGATCATGTGCATTGAGTTCCATGTTTTCGGACCCGTATGTGGTGGTTGGAAAATAAAATGGTGTAATTGAAAAATGAGATTGTTTAGGAATACACATTGAATACATTTAATGCTGAAATCATTTCTGGTAGTAGATCCATGGTCAAATTCAAAGTTGTTCGAAGGTGTTATCATCAATTATGCCTGTTGTAGATCTAATTCTTTTTTTTTTTTTTTTTTTTTTTTTTAAAAAAAAACAAAAAAAAAAAGGGGGAAAAAAAGGGGGGGAAAACAAAACAAAAAATGGGGAAAATGACTTCATCAAAAAAGAGAATGAGAAAAGTGACATAAATGCTTTACCCAAAGAGAGTGTTAGAAAGAAGGAAAAGTTGTCGATCTCAAGTATTGATTTTGTGGGGCTTGGTTTTTCTGATAATAAGAAGAGCAGGGGACTGCCTGCTGGATTGGTTCCAATAGTCGACTCGTTCCCTGGAGGAGACTTGCCTGACGTAGAAATACTTGTTGGGGACACAAGTAAGTTTGTAGATACCGAGACTTCAAAGTCAAGCCGCATACAAGAAGATGACATGGATACCTATAAGCCAAAGGTTTCCACCTGGGGAGTTTTCCCCAGACCGAATGACATCTCTAAAACTGTAGGTTGCCTATTATGACTTGTGTTTTAGCTTTTTCTATTATGCATTGTCTTCTTACTCAGTATGCTTCATTTCTAGTTATCCATTATGAGCATGGACAAGTAAGCAGCTTTAATGGTTTGCAGAAGAATTGTTATGGATTTGCATTTAATATTGCATGAAGCAATTTTTTATGGATTGGCAGTAGGTTAGTTTCAGCTATAACTCCCAATTACAGAACCTCACTTAATTGGACAAGATTTTCGAATTCTAAAGCAGAAAAGAGAAAAAAAAAAAGGGTTCATTAGTTGGAAAAATATGCTGTGTTGTGATAATAAAGGAAAGATAAACATAGAAAGCTATGCAAAACTGGATAAATGATATCATATTTCTATCCTCTCTTCATTGAATTAACAGGATTATTGTTTGGAAAATTAAGTTCCTTCGGGTTCTTGCATTATGTTTAACACCATTTATGAACACTTGTCCGTCCCTTTGATGCTATACAGGGTACACTGTACAGAATGAAATTATTTCTTGTTATTATGTTGGGCTTTGTCTCTGTTTATCAAAATTTAGTTGGCGAATTCCATGATCTCTTGAACTAATGAATATAGTCATTTAAGCAAAACACTATGAATAAACTTATTGCTTGTTTGGAGATCAGTTTGGCGGTGGAAGAACTATACGTCCAGGAGAGGTACTTGAATCAGCAGAAGAGAAGGCATCCAAACAAGCACGTACGAGAGAGCTACTTGCTGCCTATAAGAGCCGAGTAGGCCTAACTATTGATCCAAACCTAAAACTTGAATGTGAGAAGGTATGCTTTAACTGCTATTGTTTTTATATCATGTTTATGGATGCATCAAATTTCGTTCATTATGGAAAATGCATTTAATTCGGTTCTTATATTGATCTTGAGAAACGATACAGAAATCTCATCATTTATTCATAACTTTACACTTTCAGCATATATATAAAGTTGTTATATGCCATGCTCAGTTCTATGAATTGCCATGCTGTTAACAATTTGATCGGTCACGTCACACCAAAACTTGTTTCTTCATATAGTGGAATTAATTGTTTCTGTCAGTCATTTCTACTTTGAATACACATAAAGCAGAGTCTCATTTTGAAATAAAGAGGGATATCTGGTCGCGTTGTCTGTCACTTAAATGAATGAGCAAAGAATTAAATGTCTTCGGAGGCTTGGAAGTTGGAACTGATGTGCTCTTTTTTCTCACAAATCCATTCAAATGGAACGAAGTTAAAGGTTTTAAGACTTGGAAATTATATCATGGCCATGGCCCTTGAGGAGTGAAATAAATTCACACTACCATCGGACATGAAGCTAAAGATCTTCACGGATATTGGCCTTCAGAGATCATAAAAACTTAAGCGCACCTTCCGAGCTGTGTAACTTTATCTTCGATTGGATAATCTTGTGGTCTTCACTTTCCAGTGGTTAATTAAATGTATTTGCACACTCAGCCATTGTAGATTATAGTAAACTTGGAAATAAACCAGAAGTACAAGAGCTAAATGCTAGATGTGGCCAATTGTGACTTTAATTCCTATAAAATATGCTTTACCTCTGAAATTCGTACAAGTGACAGCTGCTATGATATGCACGGCAGGTGCATATAAGATTGATTTTACAGAAGAGGCATGTCATTACTGGCAAAACTATGGTTAGAAAGACCCAAAAGGTTTGGAAATGTACATGTGAAGAAAATAGAGTGATATTGGTCTTGCATTCTCATTTGTATTTCAAGGAATGAAAACAAGGCCGAGAGGGGGAGAGAATGTAATACTAGGGGAGAATCCCAAGACTTCAAGAAAGTCAGGTGAATGGACCTGAAATACATAAGTTCATATTCCAAGACTTTAAATGCAAACTAAATCAAATAATGCATTTAAGGGGCTAGATGTGGGTGCTTTTCCTGAATTCACAAGTTGTAAAATAAACTAACGATTTATCAACATGGTTGAAATCGACTGAAGCATACCTTTTTAGAAATAAATTTTCTGTAAATTTCCATCCTTGCAAGCAGTGGTGGAGCCATAAACTCAAACAAGGGGATTTTTAAAAACAATCTCCTGCCAAGGAGATTCAACTTATATATATGCAAAAAAAAAAAAGAAGATCATTTTAGGCCCTATGTATGTATATTTTTTCAACCAAAGTTTATAAGCAAGATACACTGGAATTGATCTAGTTCAGATACTTGTGTTTATGGTTGATTCAGATAAGATAATTGACATATCTTAAAGGAGTCCTTTGAAAGGGAAGAGTGTTTCAATTATTAAGACATTCTTAATGTGGGTTTATATCCTTTCTTGTTTAAGAATCATGAAGTATGACTTACTTCTTAATTTTAGTGCTGTCGTACTTAGGCACTGAAGGATGGCGACTCTTTCATGGACCTTGGCAACCTCAAGGAAGCACTACCATTTTATGAGAAAGTTATGAATAAGTTGCCGTTTCAGGTGATTTCTTGTACTAGATGGACTTCAACACTTAAAATTAACGCATGTATCTGTTTTTTTCCCTTTTCACATCTTAAACCAGAAAAAAAGAAAGAATTGTTTAGATGCATCTTATCCAATTTCATTTTATGTTATTTGAGTAAAGGTGCCAACTCGCTCAGCACTCTGTTGTTAATGACCCGCGTCCTTCCACCATAAAAGAAGGAAAAGATCCAACTTCACGCTCAAATATCTTTTGGGGATAAGGATTGCATATGTTAATATTGTTATGATAAAAGAGGCCTTAAACAAATTGATATGCTTTGCACATAACTAATAAGGACTGAGGTTGTTACTTACACATTTTTGATTCTCTTTCATATGATGTAAAAACTTTAGATTTACTTTCTTACAGAATGAATGCTGTGGTTCATGAGAGACTAGATTACGTTTGTCTTACTTTTATACTTCTTAACTTTGTATTATCCCGTTCTTAAAAAAAAGTGAAAATTAATATAAGAAAACCTGAAGGCAATTGACACTTCTTGTTTTCAGTACATTTGACATTGAAATCTATGGCATAATATTTGTGCAGACTCAGCTTCATGGATTAGCTGCACTGCAGTGGTCTATTTGTCAAGACTCGCTTCGTAGGTATGTCATCTGTGATTCTCTAATGTCCTAGGTTTTAAACTTCTTAAAAATGCCTGCCCTTTGCTCTAATAAGAGTAGTTGAAGCATTTATGCTTAAGAATTCCTGCTCACCTAGAGAAATTAAAAAGGAAAGAGAGAATTTCACTGAGCATCTTGTTAAACTAATTGATAAAACTTAAAAGAGAGGCCAGCTTAGAATACTGGACCCCTACAAAACTGTGGATTCAAGTGATAAATTTGCCATTTTCTTAACGTAATAGTCATGGTGTTCTTAATGATTTTTATGTTCTGCTCATATGCTTTTTTTAAGGCCAATAACATAGAGGTGCGCCTAAGCGACCCGGACACCATGGTTATTAGAAAAAGGGCAGTAACAGAGTGATTCCTAATATGTTAATCACCTTATGTGGCCATGCCCATATTCCTTACTGAGCCATTTTCTACTCATTCTGACTACTATAAATAAGATGGAACAAAAATTTAGGGTGTTAAGTTAGATTAGTATAGATCTAACACGATCAAAAACTTAACTCATCCGTTAGTATAGAGATGAAGATCTCTTGTTACCTCAATGTGTTTGGTCCCTCTTGAAAGGGCACACCAGCACAGTCTGTTCATCGCCTTTACACATTGTTTGGGAATTGAAATTGCAGAAAAGAGACCTCATGAAGTCCCTTTTCTGCATTTGTGAATAATTTAACTGCAGAAAAATGACCTCATGAGGTCTCTTTTCTGAAAAAAAAAAGAAACTGGTAGCAGATTGTTGCTTTTGCGGCTGCAAAACATCCATTTTAATTCAATTAAATAATATGTACATTCTAATTAGCTAAATCAAGCTCAAAGAGCTGCCAACAATCAATCAAACTACAATAAATACATGTGCTAATATTCTCCAATCAAGACTACTCGAAAATCAACTTTAAAGTACTTCGAAATTGAATGGAAAAAGCATAGAAGTCGTAAGCTGTACTAGATTTCAAACTACTTCAATGTTCTCATTCATTCAGAAAACACATAATAAGTCTTAAACACCACCATAAAGTACATAGTTTAGATTATCTAATACAACTCTAAAATTCAATAATGAGGAGGTATGTTTGCCACATGATCCTCATCACTGCTTTGCTCATCGGTCAAACCTCTGTACTGACCATATACTTGATGTTGGATTAGTCGAGACTGGGAAAGACGAGGAGGGCAAACTACATCACTGCGACAAGGGGGAATCCACCCCGAAGCAACCAAAGCAAGTAGTGCATCTAATTGGGCCTTTAGCCCTGCATGTTCTATGTCCCTCTGCCTTTCCCTAGCCCGCGAGACTTCGACTTGGCTACATAGCTTAGCTATCTTCTGTTCCAAAATCTTCTTCCTTGACCAAGCATCCTGGAAACTACCTGGGCCTTCTACCTCCGAATGAAATTCATGAAAGGGTCGCTGGGGTATGTCATAAGAATGCCCACCAACCGAGTCTAGCCACATTCTCTCAGTTTTCTCAACGGATTGCATGTAGTGATTCTGAATATAACGGTAATAATATTAGAATATAAATTTAGGAAGTAAAGTCATTATAACTTTAAATTATTGGCTTACTTAGGTCAGTTGAGGAACCCAAAGGTCTGGATCTCCGGGGTTTTTCTTCTTCCTTTTGCGTGTAGTCTTCAATGCCTTTGCCTGAGTTACCGTCCTCCCCAGTTTTTTTTCCTACAAATGAAATTGATTTAGTTATGAATCAAGAATATTAAATATTAATAATCTACAATATATATAACTTAAGAAAATGAACTTACCAATTTCCTCTTCACATTCCCTTGGCTCTGAACCCCAATTGGGTGTAGAGAGCCACCCTTAGTAGTTGCTTGGACCTTCTTGCCAACCTCGTTTATCTGCTTGAACCTCGAATCGATCTCCCGATGTGGACTCCCCTCATATAAAGGCCGACTAGCAACTTCTAATTTTTCAAAGAAAATTCCAGATTCATCATTGGGAGCTTCTTCAACATGGTCGCGAAATTCAAAATCAGAATGCACCCCGTACGCATCCTTAACCATGTAGTGCATTCTATAATTTTGGACATTAGGTTTCACTGCCTTACTACTTTCACCAACAACATAGTGTTGAAATCTATCAAAACTATTATCGATTTCTCCATGACTAGTCCACACTGTATAGTCTTCTTTAAACCCATTCCGATAGAGATGAAACTTAACAATCTCTGGTTTTTCATAATACATACATTTACATTTCTTACAAGGACACTTGACCAAGCTACTAAGTTGAAAAGTTTCTAGTGTCATTGCATAGTCCACAAAACCATCAACACCTTCTACAAATTCAGGCTTCATTCCCATTCGACCATAATTAGTCCTTTCATACATCCAACTACGATCGATCTACACATAGATCACAAAAATTTAAATTTGGTAAACACTAAATTAAGTAATAATTCAACATTTTGACCATTTTCTCCAATTGACCATTGAAGGTATTTAAATTTGGAATGAGTGAAATTTGTTTCCTTCATTCTTCTCCTTTGAGAGAAAAGGAAAAAAAAAATCGAGAGTGACCTGTATGCAAATCTTGTATGGTTCAATTTTTGGAAATTGGAATCTCTTTTCAGGGAAACTAAGTACGGATTTCTCAATCAAATAAGAGACAAAATGAGGAAGATAATTGAGTCTCCCTCTTTCTCATTCCTGATATTTTTTTCACTTCCCAATTTCAACAACAAAGAATAAAATTAAGCATAATGGACAACTTGCAAAACTCACCTAAATCCTAAAAGAAGACAAATCACATAAAATTCATAGCTTTGAAGAATGCATTCATTTACCTGGACAGATTTGAGGGGCATTGCCGGTGGAGGTGCTGTGGGCTGCAATGACAGAGGTTCTTGGGGGTGGGGGGGACTTCCAGTGGGGGCTGACAATCGGTTGTGAGAATGAGGGTTTTGAGAGTGAGAATGGGGTTGACAGCTGTTTTACACAAATGAGAGTTGGGTTTGTATTTTTATTAAAATAGAGACACCTACTGAGGTCGCTATTTTAGAATTTTTGTTTGACCAATAAAATCAACCTCATGAGGTCGCCAACCTTTGTTATATTATCATTTAACCAACTCATGAAGTCTCTTTCTTTTAAAATTTTTTGAGGGGTAAAACGACATCATGAGGTCTCTTTTTTGCGACCTATTTTTTAGGTGTCTTTACTGTTTTTTTTTACGACAATGGAAACCCGCAACTGCTACCCTTTGGGTGCGCCACAGGTAAACCCGCGCCTCCTATGCAATAGCTCGAACCACATAGGCGAGGTAACCCGCATTGGCCAAGCCTGTTGCTACGCGCTCGACCCAGAATGAAACCCCTTGCTTTTGGCTGGCAAAGGGTTTTCCGAACTTGAGACCGACTCCACATGAAAGTTTCAAAGCTCAAAAACCACTGGCCACCCCTGAAGGTTTAGTGTCTTTACTGTTTTTCTAGCAGTTAAGCAAGAAGGGTCAATCAAGCATATGGTTTGATAATTTATATGTGATGAGCATCTATCTCTAGACATCAATTAACCAACTTTCTGATATATCAATCCCTGGTAGTTACTTCTAAAAAGTGGTCCTTAGTACATCCTTCGTGTTTGTACTTAATTGACTTACTGGCTAATCAATTGTTCTGTCTTTGAAATGCATAGTAAACCACTCCCAAAACCAACATTTGCCGACTTCCTTCCCAGAACCAACACTCATGAAAAATACATAAAAGATAAGTGTTTATCCCATGCAATTGTGTCAGAATCCTGAGGGAATTGCATCTCTAGAACTTCAGTGTGGAATGGCCGTTTTTGCAACAAACCTTCTGTCATTTCATGATTTTTGTGATGCTTGAATGTTCAAATCATTAAGTGTGAACTTGCACTTGCATGGACCTTGTGCCTGCTTCTAAGACTGATCATTCATTTCCTCACCATATATGGACAGGTCCAATGAAGCTCGTTCAATGTACGAGAAGCTTCAGTCTCATCCTAATCCTGGAGTTAGCAAGAAAGCAAGACAATTTATGTTCAGCTTTCAGGTAATCATTAGCTATTCAGGCAGCCCATGTTGTGCATCTACCTAGAGTGTAAAGACATGTTGAAAGGTTGAGGTTTAATAACAAACTTGATTTTGGACAGCCGATTGAAAGTTTACGTTTCTTTTAGGGCTTTGATTGCCTGTTGCTCTTAGATTAGATATTGCACACCCTCAAATGATAGTGTTGGGCTGTTGGCTATTGAAATGACAGAGACAGGAATTTATACAAGGGGATTTTTTAAAAGAAATGCTAGACGACTATCTATCATAGCTAGAATTTGAACGTGTGACCTTAAGTAACTTCCGACCATGTTTACCACACTACACTAGAATCTTCCCTAGATCCAATGGTTTATATTGTAATACTAGAATTATATATATACTACATAACATACTCCGGATAAGACAGAAATTCTGTAAACTTATGTGAGCGAAATTAGGTCATCTTGTTGCTACTGAGTACTCGATTGTTTGTCTTGATTGGTGGCAGGCCATGGAAATGATGAAGGTAACTAGCTCAACATTCTCTTCCATGAATACTGGTTATCAGAATTATTTCGACGCATTTATAAGGGATAAAGTAAATTATTCCCTGAAAGAGGATGAAGCAGAAGATGGTGCAATCCAACAAGCAATCCCTTACATTATATTTCTTCTTTTCCCTATTTTTATTGTGCTATTAATTGCTCTTAGAAAGGGTATATAATATAGGTTTTGTATAGCATCTTGAAACTCGATCAGCAAATAACATTGCAACTGAAATGCATGTTTTCCCCAGTATATATATATTGTAATAAAGTTGTGGGCTTAGTTATGTGGAGATTGAGTTTGGGATATACTTGAATGTTATTGTTACTTGGGATAAATTTTATTGATGGGAAGTATAAATATTTGATAAAATAATTGAAATCAACATATATTAATCCAAACATGACCTTCAAAGAACACAGTGATAAAGAAGGAAGAGTAACTCAAAAGTCATGTATACATTTGACTAAAAGACTTGACAGCACCATGCATGCACTTGTCGTATGAGGAGCAGAGCTAGATGGGGTTCATAGGTTTTTCGTGGAATCTGTATTTGAATTAAAAATTATATAAATATACATATGTATACTTAACTTGTGATCCCGTAAAAAAATTGATTGAAAGTTCACTAGCATGTAATGGTGGTAAAAAATATTTTTCACACATTTTTTTATGGATTTAAACACCAATTCTCTCATTTTAAAATTTAAACTTTAAAACTCTCGTAATTCTAATTACACCTCTGCTTGTAGTAGGAAATGATTTTCATTTATATCCACAATTTTAAAGCATGGGCGGTGCAGAGAAAGTATAGTTAGGGACCCCAAAAAAGAAAGTAATCACTTTACGTTAAAGATAAATTCGTATGTTATATTTATATCAAATCAAATAATTTATTTTTGATGGTTAAAAATTAGAATAACAATGCTTAAATGATAATTTTACATATTTTAGTGTAAGTGCAATAAGTTCAAATCTCTTACGTATATATAATCACTTAATTAAATATTAAAGAATATACTTGTACTTTTTAAAATTGCTCAATTCATCTTTCATTTAACTTTTAATGCATTCATTGCACAACGTGTGTTTAAATTCTTCGCAAAAATGTCATAATTTACTATAGTTTAAATAAATCAAATAGAAGTTCCGTCAAATTACTCTATTTTAAATTTAAATAATATAGGAGAAAATTTGACCTTTTCTTTTTCAAATTAAAAGCCAAACATGCTTACTGTTAAAGAAAAATATATAGGCAGTCATTTTCTAGTTTAAAGCTTAACTTTTATTTTTCTTCCTTAAAGAGAAAGCAAAGAGAAAAAACATACCGCTAAAAGTTATAATATTTTCATTCTCACAAAAATATTTTGATAAATAATTTTCATTCTCATAAAAAAGCTTTTAATTTGAATTCTAAATATAAAAGGAGAAAAAGACAAATATACCTAAAAATTATCATCGATAATATATAAATACCCTCCGTCATACTTTTGGGACATTGTCGTTAAAAAACTAGAGCATATATATCCTTTATACTAACGGACATACACGTGTCATAATCTTACCGTCGACCCAACAGTTATTACATATCGAATCGACGAATAATATTGTGCTACGTATCCCTATTTAGTTTTACGCATACATGCTTTAGTTTTTGAAC
The DNA here is from genome assembly GCA_027704765.1 of Solanum habrochaites. Taxonomy (NCBI): domain Eukaryota; kingdom Viridiplantae; phylum Streptophyta; class Magnoliopsida; order Solanales; family Solanaceae; genus Solanum; species Solanum habrochaites. The sequence continues at coordinate 65,631 of JAKWJA010001840.1, read as the reverse complement.
GACAGGATCATCAATGTTTCAAAAGTATCACAGAGGATATCAACATACTATTTACAATAATTCAAGATATATTCATCTTTTTTTCCTATATGAAATCATATTTGATACAAAGAATTTTATCAATAATTTTAATATAAATATAAATTAATTAAACTTTAATACAAATATCGAGCCAAAAACCGATAAAAAGAGGTGTGGAGCGTCTGAAATGATCTGGTGTACAAAGACGCTCCTCCTGGTAGGGTGGTGGGGTCTAATAAAGATAATCCCAGCTTTTATTTGCCGACCATTTCCTCAAAATTCCTTTTTTTTGCCAAATTTGTGGCCATTTCCACTATTTTTTTTTTTTTGGAAAAGTAAAATAAATAAATAAATAAAAGAAGTCCATTAATATTTTTTAATGGTCAACTAAATCACCCTAGAATACAAGATTTGTCTTAATCCAATTATTTTACTTTTCTTTTTTATTTTAATAAAGTTTAAAAAGAATATAATATTGCTCCACCATCAACATCATCTCTAATATTTTGTAAAATAGTTGATATAAATGTTTTAGCTTTTTTTAATTAGAAATATGATTAATTAAATAAGGTTTTATTACTTGAAAAGAAATGGGTTTGGGCATATTAAAGATCTATATAATCAGTTAAACCATATGTTATGCTCCCATAATTTATGCCAATATGGTTTGTCCAACTAAGTTCATCATTGTCATTTTTTCAAAAATAATAATAATATAATACTTCGAGTTCTTCACGTATAAAAAGAAATTGCAGTCGATCTGATAATGGTCGAGTGATAATAATAATATTATATTCATTGTGATTTTATGGTAGGATATGAAAGGATGGGATATACAAATTTAATGTCTTCCCCACCTGATTGTTCGACTCACCCAGAAATTACCTTAATATCCGACCAACCAACCCGTACAAAAATATGATTAAAATATTGTTAAAATTGAATCATAATTTGGACCAAATAATCCATCAGTTATTTAATTGAGACAGTGCCATAGGTTGATTTGTCACATATATCACAATAATTCAAACCAGAATTAGCATAAAATTAAAGAATACAAAAGGACCCCATGACCTCCCAATTAGTGCAGGTCAGCATCTAATTCTTATCTTAATCTTATTATTGTTTTTTGTTATTAATTAATATGTTTTCTCCATTGTCGTATGCTTCCTTTTCATAAATACTTTGATTTGTTATAGTGGATTAAAGATTTTTCGAAAATAATTTTTCTACCTTCTCAAAATATGGATAAGTTTTGCGTACACTCTATCTTCACCATACCCCATTTGCGGAGTTACACTGAAAATGTTATTCCATCTTTTCATAAATACTTTGATTTGTTGCACTTGACGAACTTTCTACCTCCTCGAGATATGAATGCACTCTATCCTCACCAGACTCCGTTTATGAAATTACATTGAATATGTCGCTTTTATAATATTAAAAAGTTTCACACATGACAAATCTAACACCAAAAAGCAAGAAGACCCCTACCCCACCCCTACTTACACCCTAGATATGTTATTCCCTCTTTTGTAAATGCTTTGATTTGCTATACTTGATCAATTATCTTTCGAAAACAGTCTTTCTACCTGCTTGAGATATGAATAAGTTCTATGTATGCTCTATACTTACCAGATCTCATTTGTGAGATTACATAGAGTATGTCGGTGTTGTAACATTAAAAATTTCCCACATGACAAAGCGAACACCAAAAAGCAAGAAGACCCCTACCACCACCAACCACCACCCACCCCCACCCCGACCCCTACCCCACCACCCCCCACCTACACACACAAAAGAAACAAGACAGAACACTAAAAAATAAGGCGCAACAACCAAATGAAATGCACCATTTGGAATCTCTGGTAGTTGAGATTTCAAAAACTGCCTTTCTTCATGAAGTAAAACTCTCTATCTCAAGAAGAAGAAACACTACCTCAAATCCATAAATCCTTGAAAAGAATATATCTTTCTTTACCCAAAACCAAATTAAGATGGTGCAAAAAAAAGTCCTCAACAAACTTAGTATCAAAACTGATCATATTACAAAAGCCAACAACCAAATAATGAACCACAACAAACCATCTTTTCCTATGTTACAAAACCATGACACCATCAAGAATAGAAAAGCTGAACTCAAGAAAAAGATGATGAAGAAATCAGGCAAAACCAAACTCCTAGAATATGAAATCTCCCACTCACCAAAAAATTTCAGAAAATATGTACCTCAACCAGGCAAACCACCCCCAAGTACTACTAACTCATCGACACCAACGAAGCGTCAGCATCAGCAACAGCAACAGCAACAGCAACAGCAGCAATCAACATGTACTCCAAATTATATGAAGTCCACAAGCAGTTCTGTTGCAAGAAAAGAGCAATCTCAGGTAAGTTCAAGGAGCCCTCAAACTTATTCACAAAGTTGTAGTAGAAAGAATTCAAGTAACTCAAAGTTAGGCTCAGCTAGTTCTGTTAATAAACCAATAAGGAGTTTATTAGCTAGAACTCCTAGTTTTAAACCAACAAGAGTTTCATCATGTTCCCCTATTGTTATGTATGATGATTTCCAATTAGAAAGGGCTACATGTTCATCAACTTTGAAAGAAGTTAAGTTTCCTTCATACCTTGAACTTAGTCCTGGAGGAACAGAATCAGATGGAACTTCTGTTTTCAAGGTTTGTCCATATACATATTGCTCTCTTAATGGTCATCATCACCCTCCTTTGCCTCCATTGAAGTCTTTCTTGTCAGCAAGAAGGCGTACCTTGAAGAATCAGAGGAGTTTCAAGTTGGGATGTGTCTCTCCTCGTCGAGCTAATCATCGTGGATTAAGCTTGAATGATAATGTGCCAAAACAAATAGAGAGTACTACAGAGAAGGTAGCTCCTCTGACAAATGAAGATGAGAAGGAGTTTTTTGTCGAAATCTATAGCAACGAAAAGGAAGAGACCAACTCGGTAGATGATTATTACATCATCGATTCTTCTGTCACTGATCATGTACCTTCGGGTGAAAGCAGTGAAGTGGCAGCAGATGATACCGAGGACAATCTTGATCAAAAGAGAGAAGCCTTGTGTCCGAACGAAGGTGCTAGTGACATGGTTCAAGAAGAAGTGGATTTTAAATCCTTGAGTATGCATACTGAAATAGAGATAGAACCAACAGCAGAAGAGCTGGAATCTGAAGCTTCTGATATGGACTGGGATGTTGAGAAGTACTATGCATATAGCGAAGACGAAACTGGTTCAATCTCAGATGATATAGATCCCATCACATTCGTTGATGATTCAGTTATCAGCGAGGAGTTCACGGGAAAATCATCTAATCCTGAACTTCTATCTGAGAACACTCTGGAAGAGTTCTTTGATAAAGAAAGTATCATCTCTGGAACAAGTTATGCTTATGACGACTCCGAATCTATCTGTTCGCATACAGAATTTGACATCGATGAGTGTGTTGAAGTGTCTGAGAACACTACACTTATCTCTCTAGATGTCAATTTCATTCTGGATGGTAAAGATAGTGAGACAGCAACAATGGATTATCAGGCTGCTGTTAAGGCTGAAGAAACCTTCTGTCTAGAAGATGAAATTTCAACTCCTCACGAGGAATCCGTAATTCCTCAAGATGACGATGCAGCTGCACTCACAGGCTATCAAGAGCTCAATGTTTGCTATCTCCATGAAGTGCTAGATGAAACATGTAAGGATAATGAAAAACATTTGGATGAAAACATTGTCGTCAAGATGGAAGAGACGGAAACAAAAACAGATTGCTGTGAACAAGGAAGTGAAAACAGTCATGGCGATGATGCTCAACAGTTGGTAGTAGAGGCTGATCTCAAAGATGAGAGTGATAAAAGCCATCAAGCTGAAGATGGAAGTGAAAACGCCTCTGGTGTCGAAGCAGATCAAACTGGTGAGGCATGTGTGGAAAAGCAGAACCAAATCAAAGATAATAAGACACATGCAAAATATGATTCGAGTGAAGAAATGTCTGAGAGGTACATAAACCTGAGAGGCACAGCCAGGCGCAACGACACTAAGGAGCCAGAGGAGTCAAGAGACTTCAACCCACGACCACCAAATTTCCTGCCACTGGAGCCAGATCCAGATGCAGAGAAAGTTGATCTCAAGCATCAGATGATAGATGACAGGAAAAATGCAGAGGACTGGATGCTTGATTTTGCACTCCGACGAGCAGTGGACAAACTTGCACCAGCTCGTAAGAGAAAGGTTGCATTGCTTGTGGAGGCTTTTGAAACAGTCTTGCCAACATCTAAATGGGAACCTCACCTCAGGCGCAGCGCATCAGGATTCACACATCCTAGACCAATTCAAGCTTGCAACTGATGCAAGTTCAAGGTCAGTACAAAACTCATACCATTTAACACAATTCAGTCCTTACATTTCATAACCAAGCTACTAGATGAAATCTTGAAATACACAGAATATTTTTCATAGATGAGTTACAATAAGCACATGTTCTCATTGTGGCAGGTGGACATCAGCGCGGAGCTAGTAAGACAATCTTTCATCCAGGAACAACTGTCTTGTTGCTCACGATTCACAACCCTCCAACATGTGCAAGGATTTCAGCTTAAAGGCATCAAAGGAATCGATTGGGATTAGATGGTGGAAAACATCATCATGGAATCTCAAGTAATTTATAATTGTGTGCTTCTCTTCTGAGGATTATGCCAACACATACTCGAGTACTGTTGTGAAAGATTTTATGTACTTCAATCTATGGCTTTATCTATAGTTGGCTAATATTTCTTATATGTATCCTGACATGTTATGGTACCATTATCTTCAACTATCATCTCTACTACTACTATATCTGAAGTATGCCAATAAATTGCTCTTGACATGCATTTAACCAGTAATCATTAAGAGCAAAATGAATTTAACAGCTCAAATATTGGTTAGAAGAGATCTTAAAGTTCATCAAAGAGTAGAAACAATTCAAACACTAACTGCTCAATGTATATGGAAGAAACAACTGCATCTTAGCTAAAGTTATTTACTATCACAAACTTTTAGCTTTCTCTTCAAAACACTTCAACTAATGATTCCAAACAAACTGGAATTAACAACTGAGAAAAATGAAACCCTTGGGAGTTTTACCACTCTTAACCACATAAAAATGGAAGTCAACCAAACTATCACCTGAAAAGGTAAGAAACAACATAAAATACAAATTTAGACCCTCATTCCTACTAATACAAAAACCATAAGCTTAGGATAAAAGACAGGAAAAAGGCACAAAAAGTAATTTCTCTTCAGAGTACAATACATGTTTAACTAAAACCACACATAAAATGTTGGAAAATAGAAACATATTATTTAAAAACTATGCATTCAAGTGTAATGTTTTTTTTTTCTTGGATTGTGATGAAAACTAGAAGTGACTTCAACGAGTAAAGCAAGAAAACAAAAAGCTATTCTTTTGTATCTAAGTGCAATTTAAGCCCTGATTCATTAATAAGTGATTGTAGCTCTTTCTGGTAATTCTCAAGAAGACCGTCATTGGAGCTGAGGTCACTGGAATCCGCCAAGCAGGTGCTAGAGTTGTCATTTTTAGCACTCTCTTCCGATTTCCTTGTAAGATAATCATAAAACACCTTAAGCATTTCCACTGTTGAACGAGATTGCACAGAGTCGTGTAACTGCTGGAAGTTATTCTGGATTTCCTTTGTATCAACCATTCTTTCTATTAAGCCGTTGGGAAGTGAGGCCAAAGCGCTTCAAAGAGAGGAAAAAAAGGAGAGAACATCAAATTTAAATCCAAAATGTCATGAAGAAAATTTCTAGTTGGTACACAAACTCAACTCTCTATGAGTTCCAATTTCCATGTATGCAATACATATACTTACCTAGTTATACCTCTGACAAGACCCCAGTTGTAACCAACATATACAGAGTCCGTAAAGCCAACATTAAACCCCTCTTGAACTGAAGCTTCTTTCCCTGCCATAAGACCCTCACGGTATCCGACCTAATAATTCATCAGGAATTCCAAATACAAATTGAATTTGCAACCAAAAGGGACACATCTAGTTTTGTTTTCTGGATGCTATCAATCAGATTAAACTTGTAAGGATACAGTGTGGAATCGGTCATGCCGCCTCTGCCATTCCCTGTCCATTTCAGATGTTTTATCCGGTTTATCAGTAGAATCATCGCATGAATCTCCATTATCACTCCACACGTCGCACCACTCACTCTCTGGCATTAGATGTTAATTGCAGTCAACACTAATAACAAAACTATGTACAGGAGAGATCCTAACTAAGAAAACTATACATAGATAAGAGAACGTCTCCACTTAGCAGCATTTAACCAACATATTTATTCACAATCACGATCAGAGATTTAATAAAGTTTGAAACGAGAAAATAGGGAAGGATAGGAGAGATAACATAGTTCTTTAAGTTTTGATTAATCTTTGGCAAACAAAGGAAGGCGAAGGAGACGGGAAAGACAATGGTTAATCAATCCAGATCTGCAATAAGTAGCCAGTGAAGAAAACCTTTTAGAATAAAACTTCTTAAGATTTAAATGAAGAACTTCAGTCTTCCAGTTTGATGGTTATTCCAACAAATATGCAATCTAGGAATAAGAGCACCACATCATACCTTCTATTTATGGTAAGCAATTTGATATTCAAATGTTAATAGCAAAATGCATTTCTAATTTTCATTATCAGCTTGAAGCAATCAGCTGACATTCATACCATGAGGATCATCGTTTCCCGAATTGGTAGTCGGCCTAAGACTTGATTGAAGATTTGACATATCGAAAATGTCAGAGTATAGTTCATCCTTTATACTGCTTTCCATCTTTAAGCCTAGGACAATCAAATGAAATAAATGCTAATAAGAAAACCATGTATGTTCAAATATCATAAGCCAAAAGCAAAAAAAAGAAGAAAAGAGATTTGAGGAACAAAAATAGTTCATCCTTTATACTGCTTTCCATCTTTAAGCCTAGGACAATCAAATGAAATAAATGCAAATAAGAAAACCATGTAAGTTCAAATATCATAAGCCAAAAAGAAAAAAAAAAGAAGAAAAGAGATTTGAGGCACAAAAACACTAACATCTAATTTGGGTGAAGGAATATTATTTTGATCTGAAGATGGACACAACCTAGAGAACATGCAGTAGTCCGAATCATTTTTTTTTTTGACAAGGGAAACCCACAACCACTAATTTTTGGGTGCGCATAGGGTAAAACCCCTGTTCATGTGCAATAGCTCGCAAACCACACAGGAGAATGTGGGGTCCTAATCCATAATGTGGGGTACTTATACGGTTACTACTTTTGATGGTCATAGATACTTCTTAACTGTGGTGGATGATTTTACAAGAATGACATGGGTATTTTTGCTGAAAGTAAAGTCTGATGTGTGTGTAGTGATTCAACAGTTTCTTACTCAAGTACATATTCAGTTTGATAAGTTAGTTAAAATAGTAAGGTCAGACAATGGAATTGAGGTAGTTAACTCAGTATGCGGTAACATCTTCAACAAACTTGGCATAATTCATCAAACAAGTTGTGCGAGTACCCCTCAGCAGAATGGAGCGGCTGTAAGGAAAGCATAGGCACTTTCTTGAAGACTAGAGCCATTAAGTTTCAGGCTCAAATACCTATCAAGTTCTCGGGACTATGAGTGTTAGCAGTTGTTTATTTAATCAATAGACTTCCTAGTTCAGTCCTGCAAAACAAGTCTTCATATGAAGTTTTATACAATAAAAGACCTTATCTGACTCATCTAAAGGTTCTCGGATGCTTGTGTTATGCATAAGTTCTCAAAGAGAAGTTACAACCTAGATCTAGAATGGCAATCCATATGGGATATTCTACAACTCAGAAAGGATATCTTCTGTATGATATAGACACCAAAAATCTGTTTGTTAGCAGGGATGTCATATTTAGGGAAAACACCTTTCCTTTCAAAAATCAATCTCCTACTGCTCACATCTTGTTTTTTTCCATCATATCCTTACAATCATATCTATGAGACACCCTGCTCCAACTCAGACAGTCTTCAGAATCACAGGTTGTACCTAAGTCAGATGTGGAGCCAGTGGTCACTGCTCAACCTCCATCCATAGGAAACTCTCAATCTGAACCTAGAAAGTCAGGTAGAGAAAGGAACCCACCGATATGGTTAATGGACTTTGTGACCATGACTTTACATAAGGAGGCTCCCTATCCTATGTCCAACTATATTACCTATGATCATCTGTCTCCTAGATATCAAGCTTTCATAGCCAAATTTTCTTCCACAGTAGAACTACAAGTTATCGTGAGGCGGTTAAAGATCCAAGATGGGTGGATGCAATGAAACTAGAAATTGAGACATCAGAGAGTAATCATAATTGGGATATAGTTCCTCTACCTGAAGGGAAGAAATCTGTAGGTTGTGAATGGATCTACAAAGTTAAGTACAAAGGCGTTTGGAGAGGTTGAAAGGTTTAAGGCAATGTTGGTTGCAAAATGCTATAGTCAAAAGGAAGGGATGGGCTACCAAGAAACATTTTCACCAATAGTGAAAATGAAATTCGTCAGGTCTGTTCTAGCTATGGCTGCAGAAAAGCATTGGCATATACATCATATGTATGTATACAATGCGTTCTCACAAGGTGACCTTCATGATGAAATATACATGGAACTACCCCAAGGTTTTAAGAGTCAGGGGGGAGTCTAAGACAGCATGCAGACTCATAAAATCCTTGTATGGATTGGAACAAGCTCCAAGATAATGGAATGTCAAGCTCACTGAGGCACGTACAAGGGTCAAATTTCAGCAAAGTCAGCATGACCACTCATTGCACATTAAGAGAAGTACAAAAGTTCCCACCATAGTATTAGTTTATGTTGACGATATGCTTATAACAACTAACAAGTGATCGTCATATTGAAGACACAAAACTTACACTGCAAAGGGCATTCAAGATGAAAGATTTAGAGTTTGCTAGATCTACAGAAGGGATTCTAATGCATCAAGGAAATATGCATTAGAACTAATCTCTGAAACTAGACTACGGGCATGAGGCATCTAAACCTATCATGACACCTATTGATATAAATGTTAAGCTCACCATTAAGGAGTCTGATCATCTTAACCAAGCAGAAAATAAAAAAGCAGGAACTCTTGCTGACCAAATTACCTACCAAAGGTTAATGGGTAAGCTTCTTTATATAACTATGACAAGGCCTAGTAAAATATTGAAGGAGGACGGACCTAGCGAAGCAGGGGCATTTCAGTTCTGCCTGAAAGAATTAACTACTACTAATCCTCCTCCTAAAAGTAGTTTAGCTAATATTCATCAAGAAATTTACTTCTTTCAAAATGGTTGGAAGAATACCAATACCAATTACTCTCTCTATATAATCTCTTCTCTAATAATCTTTTTCTTCTTCATCATCTGCTAATTGGGATCAGTCTCTGGATACTTCTAAATCTCAACATAACGTAAATACAAGCAAATAAACTCGACTAGGCATTTTCAAAGAGGAATTCCAAAAACAAAATCACAAACAAAAGCAAATAAGGGATAGGCATCTCACAAGTAAATTAAACAGTTAATTCATGCATTTTATCAAACAGGTAATAGGCAATTTCACAATACTTCTCCATTCTGAGATAAAAATTGATTCGTCTCCAATAAAGCATAGCGAAGAACATATAAATACTCACCGGAGAATTTGGGGGAAAATCACCGGCGTGGTAGAAGAAACGAAACTTTATGCCGCCGGTTTATTTTTCAATTGTTAAAAGTTTGAATAGAATTGGGTTGTTTCAAATATATAATTTCATTTATATAATAAAAAAAATAAGTTAAAAAAGTAATAAAAAAAAATTGATTATATAATAGGGCAACTTTCACATATAGCAAACAAAAAATTTATATTTGTATGCTATAAGACAAGTTGCATAATTGCGCTCCATAACAAAGATAAAACTGTATAATTTGCTATACATCTCCAGTTATAAATTCGCTGGCCTAAAAATTGTTTATAATTCGCTGGCCTAATTTTCGCTATGCAATTTGTAATAATTCCGCTATCTTATTTCACCCTGGCAATTGTATAATGCAACAATTGTAAAATTCGCTATCTCTCAATTTCCTGCAATTGTAATAATGCCACAATTGCATAATTCGCTGCCTATTTCGCTGTCAATATTTTTATAAAATTTGCTTTGCATACAATTGATCGATTAAAATGTATGTATATTGCATCATTATAAGTGTATAGCAAGAAGATATATTTGTTTTTCTCTTCCTTTATATACAAAACGACACAATAATACAACTTCTGTTGTACTAAGCTAGAGAAAATTGTATTTCACTGCATGGTAGAATTCACAATTTCTAATTCGTTGGGCCTATTTCTCTGCAATATTTGTATAAATTGCATTTGTCTAGCAATTGAATTGATACAATGTTTTGTTAAATGTATAATTAAGTGTATCCCACAAAGATATATGTTTTTGCATGTGTATATAATTTTTCTTCTCCTCGCTTTATATACAAAACACAGAAATAGAAGTTTTACCTTCTTAGTGTTAAAGCGAGAGAGGCGAGCAGAGGAGATTGCGAGCGCGATTTTGGGAGGAGGCCCTGACAACTTTGGCTAATGTTTGCTTATGATCAACAATTAATCACACCCTAGCTACTACTCCATTTATTTTAAGGGGTTTAGTTTTTGGTCTATTATATCAATTTTCCCTATAATATGGGAAACTTTCACATATAGCGACCTTAAAAATATGAATTACTCTCCATAGTTTATCGTTTGATAATTGGCACTTTGTCAAAAAAACAAACTATATTTCTTGGAGGAGAGAGGAGAGCCAACTGGCGAGAGAGAGAGAGGCGAGAAGAAAAGGGGAAAATAATGGAGAAGGTGATTGTAAATATGTAATAATTGGTTTGATATTTTTATTCTACATATGTAATTGTATATTATGACAAGAGAGATGGGGGAGAGAAGTCGAGCAGACTGGGTGAGAGGAGAAGGTGAGAAGACCGGAAAGGGAGGAGATAGGTGAGCGGAGAGGGCCGGAGTGAGAGAGAGGTGAATTGTATATGTAATATAATTGTATATTATCATATACATTTGTAACATGGCAAGCGAGATAGGAGAGGGAGGAGATAGGGGCAGCGCGAGTGAGAAGAGGGGAAGAGATGTAGCGAACGGGAAGATAGTGAGAGAGAAGCTGAATTGTATATGTATAAGGCTAAAACAATTGTATATTATACATATTTACCTGGCGAATTATACATATATACACATGACTAATTAATTAACTCGAAGTCAAACCCCCCGTATTAATTATCTGTTATTTTGCGAGTGGTAATTTAGCAAGATTAGCTATGATAGTATTAAACATTATTCGCATCTGGCCCTATTTTAGTTTGTCTAGCTTTGTAGTGTGGCACACATATTAGTGCACCATTATTCATAGGTTAGTTTACATATTTAACCCTTAACTTAAAAAGCTTTAGCAACTCTCCAAATATAATAATTGTGTTATTTCTGGGTTCAAAAAGCATACACTGTAACTTAGTAGTACTAGAAATTTTATAGAATTAAATAAGGGCATATTAGGAAAAAAATTATTGTCCTTTCTTGATTTGTTAAAATGGACAAGTAAATAGGGACAAATATAAAAGAAAATATGAACGAGTAAATAGGGACAGAGGGTATATAAATTTGCTTATCTACGTAATTTTTCCTATAATATAATAGTTTGTTAATAGTATATAATACATACTACACTTATACATGATTTATATACTAACGATATATAAACTTGGAAAAATTGAATATAGTTTAACTATGCATGAAGTATACATCAACAAATTCAATCTCGATCAACTTAAAATCACCTCTAATAGTCTCATAATTTAGATATGAAATCCTTTTAATATTTCAAATTTTGACATATAATTTGTTTGAAGCAATAATTCACGAAGAAGAATAAATAGCAAATTTGAAAGGGAAAAAAAAGTAGACCATAAATGTCGGAACTGAAAGGAAGAAGAATAAACTTAAGTGTCACTTATGCAATTTGTTTTCTCAGTCACTTTGCTATTCTAAAGGAGTTCGTTTTTTTAGAAAAAATGTTTTCCATTATAGAGGCTACCCGAGGATTATGAGTTTGTGAGTTTTAAATTTTTGGATAACTAAATAAAAAATAGTACAAAACATTCTTCTTTTAATTTTTTTTTTCTTTCAAAAAAGGGAAACTTTTGTTGATGGTGGAGATCGAAACCACAACTCTAGCATGGAATCGTTTCCATGATCACGATCCATTTCTTACCATTGAGTGATCAACTAGTTTGTTAGGAGAATCACAAGTTAATTTAGATATATATTTATTTAATTTTCTAATACAAATATAAGATCTCCGAAAAAGTTGATGAATTCGTCTAAACCGCCACATAGCTCCACCCCATTTTCAAACAATTCTAATCAAGTTGCTTGGAAAATATTTTCTCCACCGTAACAAACGGTCGTTTATAGATTTTATTTTAAAAAAATAAGAATTTCATATCCAAATTCAAAGTCAAACTTAAATAATTTATTATCTCTTAAAATTCAAACTATACCACATAATAAATTGAGACAGAATGAATAGTATTTAAGAAAACTCCGAATAAAGCCCCTTAAGGTTCAATTCATAGAGAGTAAAGAAGCATAAAATAGTTGGTTCCAAGTATCAGGAACTCCAGAAAGGCAAAAATGTGTACAATCAATGCCTTTATAGCCATTATGATTGGCTGGATGTCCATCTTTTCTTAAATGTGAAAGAATTGTAATATCCAATAGGAATACTATTGACTCTTTTTTTCTCAACACTTTTTTCACTATTTGGGCAGCTAAAGGCAAACCACCTGGATAAATTGATCCCATAACTGGTCTTGTTTCATTTGAGCAACCTTTCACTCCTGGAACACCCCAATCTTCTCCACTGAAACAAATAAGGAATAGTTATCCGTTTGTATACATCTCGATTATTATATTGAGTACTTGTTGTTTATCACTGATGCACGTTTGGCGTAGACACACATAGCTTAGATAAAAAAATATATAACATATATAGTTCAAAAGTTATTTATCATATATATATAATATATATATTAGATTAAATTTGGACATTTTTGATGGAATTTTTGACTTCGCTACTACACTCACTTTTAGGTAACTTTATCCACCAACCAACTAACCAACCAACAACATGCATATCCAGTTGAATGCTACCAGTGAAGTCTAAGAAGAAGGATGAATTGTGCGCAAACCGAATCGCTTGGAGGTAGTGAGACTGTTTTCAAAAGATTATCGACTAAAGTACAACAAATACAAGTAAAATAAGAAGAAAACAACAATGTAACAATCATAGCAACTAGTTAGGAAATTAAAGCATTGCTTAGTCAACAAAGGAACAATAACAATAACAAAATTATGTGATGAACAAATTATATATAATAAAAGGAATAAACACAACTATCTCCCTAGACTATGACCGAAATTTCAGAGACATACCTTAACTAAACTAAGATTTCAGTACCTCCATGAACTTATTTTTTTTCTAATTTTTTACACCTTTTGTCTTACGTGGCGCACTCCGTGACACCACGCAATTGAGGCGTGTGAGAGATATTTGAATGTCACGTAAGCCAAAAAAGTGCACAAAATTTTTAAAAAAATGGGTTCGAGGGGGAGGGGGTAATAGGACCTTAGTTTAGTTAAGGTGTGTCTCTAGAATTTCAATCATATTATAGGTTCTAGGGAGGTAGTTGTATATTTTCCCCCATAAAAATAAACATCATAAATGTAAATATCCAAAAAGCAACTCAGATTGTGACTCCATACTACTCTACGACATACCCGAGCAAATCTAAACCTAAACTGGACTTCTAGGTAACCTTATCCGCCAACGAACAACATATCCAGTGGAATCTCATAAGTAACGTCTAAGGAGGATAAAATGTACACAAACCTGATCGCTTGGAGGTAGTGAAACTGTTTTCAAAAGATCATCAACTCAAGTGCAACAAATACAAGTAAAAGACGAAGAAAAGAAGAAAACAATGAAGTAATCCTAGCAACAAGAAAGAGACAATAACAATAACAAAGTAATGTGATAATCGAACACAATAAACAACATAAAATGATATATATCAAAAATAAAATCAACTACAGAAATACGACTGATATTATAACACAAACAAAGCCTAAACCTTCAAACAACAAGAATTAAAATCAACATTATCTTACTGGTGATGAGAAGCAGCTTCTCCTTGGTAGAAAACTTTGGTTTTAGTTGGATCCACTTGTGTCTCAACCCATTTGACCCATGTATTTAATCCTCTTTTAAATGCAGCTATACGATTCATATCCTTCACCAATTTTCCACCATTCTCAATATAATCCCACCTATAAAAAAACATTATAAGGAAATTAAATCAATTTATTCCAATTTTTGTCATAACAATTGTTAAATAATTGCACAAAATTATATTTTTATTTTGTATCTTGCTCTAGTAATTAATTCTTGAGTTTGTTTATATATTGATCGCGTAAATTTTTTATATAGTTAGACAATCATTCAATAATTACCTTGAAAAATATTCAAAAAAATCACACTGACCTATCGTGTTGTTATGTGTCTTACTATAGTCATTAATTTATACTAATTATTTAAAATTTAAGTTCTATATACTAACGTCTTACATCGAATTTCTATAGTATATATTAACTGATAATCTCATGAAAAATCGATACTTACTTATTATTACTAATTAAACTATACTGATAATTTTTATTTTCTTACTATCGATATATATAACTTAAAAAAGCGAATAAATAGAGAGTACATACGGTTGCTTCGGTTTTCCCCTTGTCCACCAAAGCCAAGTATTAAAGATCAAAACATCAGCTTGTTTCCAAATTTCTCCATTTTTAATGGAATTTAGTTTTAGTACTCTTCCAATATTAGGTTCCACTTCAACATCTACTAGGAATAATGAGTTGAATAATGTCACTAAAACCTTATAATCCTGCAAAAATCCAAAAATAGTTATTTTTCCAAAATGTCAAAAGTGTCCTTCAAATTATGTTTGCAACAACTCCTAGAGATACGATAGCGAACATGGGCGGACCTACACTGGTGCAAGTGGGGTTCCACATTAAACCCACTTCTGAAAAATCACATCGTACATACCTGCAATATTAATCTACGTTTTTACAAAATTTAGCTATATATATATCTTATATATATATATATATACTATATATATATATATCTATATATACTATATATGATATAATCTGACCCACTAACCCAAATTTAAAGCTTGGCCAATGGTTGACGGGGGTTTCAAGTTCTCCCTAGCCAACCCGCGTTAACTTGAATCCCCCAGTATGCCCTTTTCTCTTATTTTTGTTTAATCGTGTTTTTTTTGCATTTTTTTTTTTTATATCTTGAACTCATTTTATAAAAATTCTGGGTCCGGCCACTGATAGAGAAAATCAATTCATCTCAATTTTTTTTTTAAAATATTGTCTTGGACATGCTACCCAAAATGATAGAAAGACCGTTCGCTCGAAGAAAACTCTTTTAGAGTGATTTCAGCCAAGCCCCCTCTCCTTAGAGTCAAGTGGTTGAACACCCCCCGCCACCCTCCCGTCAGCAAGAGTCGGTTATGAATAACCTTTTAGTCTGCTTTCTCGTTCTTAAGGATTAAGTTGTTTTTTTTTCTCACAAATAATGTTTTCTTTTAACCTAAAATAGCCTATAACATGTTTTTTTTTTTGTTAATTAAAATAAATGAAAATTTTACTTACCTCAAAAATTACAGTAACACTTTGGTTGGTTAATTTGGTCTTGTAGTTCATTTCAGGTACTGAAACATAAAGCAAGCATAAAAATGATTCATAACTATTTAGACTTAGTGAATCCCCAACAAACATTATTTGCTTCCCCTTGTATTTCCTCAACAATTCTCTACCATCAAACCTATCAAAAAAAATTAAAATTAATCTATATATATTCCAAATAAGAAAAATAAACAGGTGAATCTGACCGACTATTTAAATAAAGATACATATGGCTCCATAATCGTGTTATATATCGGATGGTGGATAAAATAAGAGTAATTAGTTGAACATCATTTCATCAGAAAATTATATTATGTGTGACGTACCTTGGTAAATTGCAAGAACTAGGTTGCCATTTATACTTGAGATATTGACGATCAGATCGATTGGTACAATCAAATATATTTCGAATAAATGGACAAGTAGTTGTGTTATATAAAGGATCGATAACATCATCGTCAATCACCCAACTTCCTTCGAACAAGTTGCAATTACTTGTAATTATTTTTGCTTCTTCTTGTTGCTTTGATATTATTCTTGTTGTATTTCTTTCTATATGAACTAATTTCTTGGCAATTTCATCTGAATAAAATCTTGAAAATACTGTCAACATGGCTTCAAAAACAAACACAAAACTCAACATAAACATTGCACCAAGGATATACACAAAAGTACTATTCACACCCTTACCCATCTTTTAAATTAGTATCACTTTCTAAGCAAAATCAAAATTTGAAAAAGAGAGGCACAATATTATAACAATTTGGGGATTTTATAGTGTCTTATTAAAACCAAAACAAACCAATTTACTCAGTGCGCATAAAGTGTGACAAGTGGATTGCTATAACTAGTAATTAAGTACTAATTAATGTGATAGCTCTTATGGTTGCTTATGGATAAGTTAATTTTAATTTACCATTTTCAAATGCTTAATTAACTAAAGAGGAAATTTAAATATACAAGAGGCATTGAACATTATGCAAAATGAAAAAATGAGATGGAATAATTATAATAATGTGGATATAAATGGAAATTTTATTTATGTACATGCATGAGCTAGACAATTTGTCATGGTATATTTTTTTTTTTACATTAAAAGCCAATAGGAAATTAATTAGTACATGAATGAGGGGCACAAATTTGTAATTATACGATAGAATGAATATATGATCATTAATTCCTTTACATTAATTAAAGATTCCATTTATTATTGGGAAAATTGTTATATATAGCAAACTAATAACCTAACTTAAATGAATATCTAGGGTTTTGATTTAATTGTCTACATAGCAAACATTAGCTAAATTTGCAAGCGTCTCTCACTCCCAAAAAATCTCGCTCGCCACTTCCATTCTCTCTCGCCTCTCTCGCTTTATACACAGACGTGTTAATTCTGTTTTTTTACTATTTGTATAAAGCGAGAGACATTGTATATAAGTTTTTCGAAAATGGTTTCGAAAGAGTTTATTATTTTGTTTATATATTTTCGACTTTTTTTAAGGATCGCCAACTTGATTTTTTAAGAAAATCAAGAAACTTATTTCCAAAACAACTTAACAGAAAAATTGTTTTGAAAAATGTTTTAAGGGTTTCGGATTCTTATAGTGTTGGGTCGGATTTAAGGTTTAAGTTAGGGGAATTTGGGCCTGGAGATTATTTGGATGGATTGGAGGCCAAGGAACAAAGGAGAGTTTGGCCTAGGAAGGGAAGAGGAGGGAGTGGGCCCGATGGAGGTGGGCTGGAATCATTTGGGGGGCTAAAATGAGGGGTAAAGCCTTAGCGTAATGAAACAAAAAGGGAGGGCCAAATGCGTAAGATTAATAGTATTCCCATTGAAGTCTAAATAACAATGAAATGGGTAAATCTTTAATCGCCGAGCTTTGTTTTATTTAGTAATTAAAGGTTGATTCAAAGTGGTAATTACAATCTAAATTAGAAACCAGTTTAATCAAACATTTAGATGTATATTTTGTGTTTTGAATAATTTATGAGATATACGACTAATATACAGAATTCATGCTCATCTTATATAGACATACTTCTAAGTTATGTTAAATAGCATCAAATCCATTGTAATCATAATATATATATTAGTATATATATATATATATTATAATATCTATATATTTAGATATATATATTCTATATATATATCTATATATCTATGTATAGTATATATCTATATATTGTAATATATATCATATAAGCTGTATGTATCTATCTTTATCGTCTCTGTATATCTCTGTCTCTCTCTGTTCTCTCTCTGTCGCTCGCTGTCTCACTCTCCTCTCTCCCTCTGTCTCTCTCCTGTCTCTCCTCTGTCTCTCCTCTGTCTCTCTCTCTCTCTCTCTGGTCTCTCTCTCTCTCTCTCTCTCTCTCTCTCTCTCTCATCCTCTCTCATCCCACCCTTCTCTCATCTCCTCTCTCTCTCTCTATCTCTCTCTCTCTCTCTCTCTCTCTCTCATATATATATATACTATATATATATATATCTATTTTCACCAGATTTCTATACAATTAACTTAAATAATGTTGGAAACTCACGAAGCTGATAATTAATTTATTAACCGCGTGGGTCCAAAAATTGGGTGCACAACTGTCCCTCTTTTACTTTGGGTTGATGCAAACACTCGAGGAAATGAAATTGCCCACACCAATTTTGACCAACCCATTCATTTTAAAGAAAGGATTCGCACACAGGATTTATGAATTTATGCCGAACTTCAAACGGGTTTCCTACAATATCTTTAGGCTACATTGATAATTCAGGTCACTTGTAGTTCGATCAGCTTGATTTATCGCAAACGATTTCAAAAAAAAATCAAAAGCCACCAACCTCGATACCCGTAATTTTGAAGGTATCAAAATGCTCGAGAAATAGAATTCGTGAGCGAATGTCGAATACAACCGAGTTTTCAACATCGAATCCGCCTACATATCCTTAAACCTTCGGGATCAAGCTGCTTGTAGTTCAACTCGATCGGTTGAACAGGAAATCTATTATGATAGATAACCTTTGTTTTGGATACGTGACACATTAAAACGAGTATGAAAAGGAGGCTTGCAAACCTCTTAGCCATGAATGTGGCGCGCTCACCCCCATCTTAAGAACTTACACGGACATAATTTCCAAACTCTTTGGCATATTGTCACTCAATTGGAAACTCTTCTCCGATTAGTCGAAACTTCCAGATGCGAGAAGACTGAACTGACAGAACTAAAGAAAAACCCGCATTGCCTCGAGAGGGTTGGGTTTGATCGTGGTGGAAGTCGTTTCTCTGCTTGCGTCCTAAGAGTTTGACATTCCTCTTTGGACTGTGTCCCGTTTCGCTGCAAGAAAAGTTTCACGTGTCTCATCTTTTTGATGTCGTGTCCGCACCTGTGGTTTTGTTAGAATTCATCCATCTTTGATTCTCCTCAGACAAGACTGATATAAAAACTCTCAGCTTAAAAATGTCAATTAGGATGGGAGACAATGTCTTTTGTAAACCATGTCACACTTTCAATTGTTCTTCCCCTCCATATTTGACGTGACTCGATCGGTCTGACGTCCAGCAAATACACCACAAAAAAAAACAAAAAGCTCATGCCTTGTGTTTTGTAAATAAAATCTTCAGTGTACTCTCTCTTCATTTGAATGCTAAGAAATAAATAATGTTGATGCGACAGTAAAGTCTCCTTTTGGTCGGATCTTCTATGCTCTTCTTGATATTTAACTTTTATAAGAAATAACAGCAATGCAGTCGAGGCCAATGGATAAGTTTGCTTTCCTTTATCCATGTAACGTCCTCATTGCGGGGTATGAATACCTTTTTTCCCCCCCCTCGATAACGTAATTCCCGCGAGACTGCAATCCGTCTCACGATGCATAACTTTCAGCGAGGAATGAAATCTTCTCGCAATGTGCGGTTTGAACGAGCATGAATTCTTCTCGTCTTGATAATTGTTGACTCACATGCTGATTTCGCGATCATGATTTTCCGCGATGCATGATTTTTCAATAGGCATGGATCCTTCTCGTGATGCAGAATTCCAGCGAGGTATAATTCCTTTCTCCGCTATGTATAAATTTCAAGCGATGGATATGAAGTATTCCGCGATTCGATAAATTTTGAACGAGGCATGAAATCTTCTCGTCGTACATAAATTGTCATCGAGGCCATAAAGTCTTCTCGCGTGCTAAATTTTGACGATGCATGAAATCTTCTCCGTCGTGCATATTAATGACTCGCGATGCTATTCCTCCGCGATGTCATGCATTCCGAACGAGGCCTAAATTCTTCTCGCGATGTAATGAATTCCCGCGAGGTAGAAGTCCCTTCTCGCGATGCATAAATTTTGACGAGGCATTAATCTTCTCGTCGTGCATACTTGTCAGCCGGGCAATAAGTCTTCTCGCGATGCTAGATTTTTGACGAGGCATGAAATCTTCTCGTCTGCATAGTTAAGACCCGCGATGCATGATTTCCGCGATGCATGATTTTTTTCTGCTATGGCATGATTCCAACGAGGCATAAATTTCTCGCGATTTTGAATTCCAGCGAGGTTTAAAGTCTTCTTCGCGATACACAAATGTTGACGAGGCATGAAATCTCTCGTCGTGCTAATTAACGACTCGCGATGATGATTTCCTTCCTTTCTCCGCGATGCATGATTCCGCTATGTCTGATGCTAATATCGCCCCCGTGGATAATAACGGCAGGCGATCTCAATAATATATCGACTTGATCGAAATGGTAAATAATAATAGCATAAGGCATCTCTGCTGAGGTAAACTTGTCTTGTCGACAATAATTATCTTGCTTTGATAACACAATGCAATATCGTCGTCTTAGAAAACCGTGAAATTTTCGCTGAGAATTCCTTTTGTTCACCTTTGAACTGGCAGACCCACTTTTGCAATTTCACAATTTTTGAGAATGGTTTGAAATAACAACACATTCACAAGCATCTTGACCGAACGACGTGAAATGCTCCTGCTTTCAATAAAATCAACTGGTTTTTTGGAGATATTTTTCTCCTTCTCCGTATTCATCACCGTCGGAAGAATTCGGGCCGTTTTTCGAAGCAAGTTATAAACCTTATCCACAAAAAAAAATTGTCAGTTTTACAAACATACTGATCCTGTGTCGAATCCCTTCGGTTGTTTTGCTTCCCTTGTCTTGATATCTCTGGTGGTTGATTTTAACCGATTTCCCGACTCTTGATAGATAAGAAAATATCTTATGCCAAAACAGATGAAATATAAAGGGAAATTTTTAAGATAACAAGAAATGTTTTTAAGAAATAGTATGTTGAAAAAGTCGCTGCCGAAGTCATGTCATATCATTCTTTAACGAGCTCCTTTGAAAAAAAAAAATCTGCACTTATGCTGATTATTTCAAGAGGCCAGTTCCGTACTCGTAGGGAAACCCATAACAAAATTTTGAGGGCCATCATCACAATTTCTGTCCCCTTTACGTCCTGCTTATCTTCCTACTAAGGATGAGGGGGTTAGGGAAGAGGAAAAAAAAAAGAAAACGAGAGAGTAGAGCATGGTGTTCCCCCTTCAATAGATTCGCGGGACTTTTTGAGATCTCTCAAAAATCCTGTCCCGTCGCAATCTCGAAATGTCTTTTTGTCTGACCTCGTTGAGAGGAACTTTCTTTGAAATTTTTTAGTCCCTCTCAAAAATTCTGTCCATGTTCTACTGTGAAAAGGGAATGGAAAATCTTACGAGAGATATACCGAATGCCCTTGTGGCGCCTACGTATCCCGTTGAGGGCAGAATCAAGGTCACGTATTTCCCTTAAGGTTGACAGAATAAAATTTGCAAATAAACCCGACCGAGACCTACAAAGGCCGCCTAATATCTCATTCTGAGATTCAGGTCGAACGTAGTTCAAATACAAAGATAGTAATAAAGGGGGTAAATGGGGTGACCGAAACCGACATAGGCCGTCTACGTAATCGTTCTCGAGAATTCAGGTCAGACGTAGTTCCGTTCCAAAGAGGGAAAGAATCCACAAATGTAACCATAACAAGCAAACAAAACACTTACAAGTAATGACAAAAGGGTGAAAATGGAACTTCATATAGTATCTTATCCCTCTTGACGTTCTTGAGGTTGATTAGGCTTGGGCCATACAGCGCCATCCCTTTTTTGACGAGGACTAAAAGCAACCACTCCATAGTACTTTACGAAGCATGTAGGACCTTGCATTTTGGGAGCGAACGTTTTCCTTTTGTACTCGTCTTATTGAGGAAACAATGAACGCTTAAGAAACAACGAACCCACCTTAAAATTGCTGGCTCTTACTCTTTGTGAAAACGCGAGTCCATTCTCTGTCTATACAACTGTCCATGGCACACAGCGACCATTTCTCTTCTACTCAACTCAAGGCTAATTGATCAATCCGCTTCACTACTCCATTCAAGTGTTACTTAATACTCAAGCTTCTTGGTGATCCCTCATTACTGTATCCCCCTCTACTTCAACAGACGACTACTTCTGTTCCATATACTAGCAGTATGGAGTAAGCCCCAGTCGATGTTCTGACCGTTGTTTCGATACTAGTAGAGCATAGTGGCAAACATTTCATGCCAACCTCGCTGTTTGTCAATCATCTTCCTAAATCTTCTTGATATTCTGTTGGCGCCTCTACAAGTCCCCCGTTCATTTGAGGGCGATAAGCAATTTACCTCCGGTGAATAATCTTAAATTTGTTCACATATCTCCTCTCACACCCTCAGATGACTGTTAAGATTTGCACCGTTATCGGTAATGTTGATTTCTGGACTCTGCCCAATCTGCATATCAGATTGTTGCGGACAAAATCGACCACCACTTTCTTGTTACCGACTTGTAAGAGGCGCTTCCACCCACTGGTGAATAACTCAATGGCGACCAACATGAATCTGTGTCCATTAGAGCGGCTGGCTCTATAGGCCGATAACCTCCATTCCCCAAGCTACCAACGGCCACGGTGAACTCATAGCATTAAGTTCTGTAGAGGGGGCACCCGTAATCAAATCGCCGTGCACTTGACATTGTGGCTTTTTGCACGAATTTGCAACAGTCATTCTCCCATAGTCCATCCAAAAATAACCAGCTCGAAGAACTTTTCTTCCAAAGTCAGCCCGTTCATGTGCGTACCGAAAACTCCAGCATGTATCTGTTCAATAAGCCTACCACCGCCTCCGCATCATTCACACATCTAACCACCCAAATCCGAGTCCTCCTATACAAAGACTTCTCCATCAGAAAGAAATTGAGAGCCATACGACGTATCGCTTCTTCTGACTTAGATGTATAAGCGTCTTCTGGATATGGTCCCAGACTCCAAGTATCTCTTTATGTCCAAATACCAAGGCAAACCATCGGTTCTGATTCCACGTGTGAACAATGGACAGGATGTTTTCCTTCAGTCTATATCCCAAGCTGTCATATATCAGTATCCGGATGTTTGAGATCATTTTGAAGCGATGGTTAAAGAGCATCAGCTAGTTCATCTGTATTCTGGAGTATGTCCCTGAACCAATCTTTGCGGACCCTTTGCACAATTTTGCACGTACTTTACGTAAGTTACATTTTTTGGGTTCTTCACAAGCCTATTCTCCTTGAACCTGATGAATCCAAAAGATTGAATCTCCAATACCAGCAACTCGTAAACTTCATATGCGATGGTGGCCATTTCAAACCGAAGGATCCACTTCGATTCAGCCATGTTTTGTTGCAGTTTGAATCGTCAGTTAGCTGCCATAAGGATAATCTGACCGCTTTCTGATACTAAGACTCTCCCAACAACCTTTACCTGGTTGATTCAACGCCCCATCGAAGAACAATCTCAACCTGGATAACTTCGGATATATTCTTCCACCCACAATGACACTTCTTCATCGTGGAAATAACTCTTACGTGGTTCATATTCTTCGTCCACGGGATTTTCCTCCGCAAGATGTTCAGCCAAAGCTTGTGCTTTTATTGCCTTCTGAGTCCCGTACACGATCTCAAACTCATCAACATCATTGCCATTTAGCTAACTTTCTGGTCGGCATTGCTTTCTTTTCTGGAAAATGTAACTATCAATGGTTCCATTCTGGAAATGATATACTTGGTGTTATGAAACAAGTAATTTCCAGACTTCTGGGCAAGCCCTCAGACAAACATGTTCTCCTCCAGCAAAGTGTAGCGAGACTCTACAGAGTAAATTCTTGGCTGAGTAGTAGTGGGCCTTTTCCTTCTTCTGTCTCCGTCGTGCTGCCCGGTACACATCCAAAGGCGTTTCTGCAACAGACAACACAGCAACAAAGGAACTTCCTTCCTCGCGGAGGAACAAAATTTTATTGTGGGTTGACAAATAGCTCTTGATAGCGTCGAAAGCGGTCCTGGGCACCCTCCCAAATCCATTTAGTCGGGGCGTCCTCTTCGCAACTTAAAAAAGGCTACACCCACTGTTGATTGTGCTATAAACCCCGGCTGATATAGTTCAGCCTCCCCAAGAAATATCACCCTTTCTCTCGTTTTCCGGCGGAGGCCACTCTTTGAATTGCTTTGATCTTGGGAAGGGTTCGAGCTCAAGGGACCATAATACCTCTTCGCTGACTATAAAACCCCCAACAAAACTCCCAGCCGGGAACTCTCCAAATCACATTTAGCGGGAGTTTAGCTCAAGTTGTACGACTCAACGTTCAAAGAATTTCTCAGGTTGTCAATGATCGAACTCTCGCGGGATTTGATTATGATCTCGTCCACGTTACACTTCATTTTCCTTGTGAATCCTGTCATAGGAAAATAGTGCGTCATGGCTCTCATGTAAGTAGCATCACCGCGTTCCTTGAGGCCGCACGACATCACCACCCTGTAGTGATTACCCCCCCAGAGGGTGTGATGAAGGGGCCGTTTCTCTTCGTCTTCTTCATCCATCAAAATTTGGTTATACCCTGCGTACACTCCACAAATGACTACGCATCTCATGTTTGCAACAGTTGTCATCACAATATGGATATTCCGGCAACGGAAAATTATCTTTTGGACTTAGCCTTGTTGAGATTCCTTAATCAACACAAATCCTGTTTTTTTTTCATTTATTGCGACCGACCGACATTGGCCACCAGGTTCGGATATTGCGTTACTTCCCACTAATCGGGAACTCCTATCTGTTTGTGCTTTCCTTTCCTCCTTACTCTTTTTAGGCTCAATGTCGGCTTGAAATTTTCGAGTCTTTTTGTTTCCACCTGTCGCCGAACCCTTGTTTATAGGCCAGCTTATGATAAACACGACAATCAGTACTCATCCCCCTGCATGTCACGACTTCCCAATGGAACACGCACTGTTTCGGCAAGAATATGAACAAGGCCTCTTCTTCTGGTTCATTCACTGAGTGCTGACTTAACCTCTTCGGCCACATAGCCGGTTCCCCCATTTTCCCTCGTCGTGGTCCGTCGACGTTCGTCGTCAATTTTGTGCCTCGTTTTGCTCATTTAGCTCAGACATGAACCATACATTGCAGTTTTAACGTACGTTACTGAAATCCATAAACATAACAAATTAGGAAGTAAAATATAACACACACATTAAATAAACAAAATCACAAAATAGGAGGCTTTCATTAATCGAATACAAACTAAAGCAAACTTTGGGGTCATTGAACGAGGCATGTTGCCCATTTTAAAACATCCATAACAAAATTCAAAATCAAGAAAATGCAGACATGGTGGGTCTCTCGGGCCTCTTCTCCGGACGACCACCTATTTTATATGCACAAAATACTCCTTTCTACTCAAAGGTTCGGGACATCAGGATTGGCGGGACGTCCAATTCAGCACATCTCCCCTGGTTCCATCGTCACGTATGCCAGGCTGGTCAGCCTCCTCCTCGTGATGGCATTGACCTCCTGGAACAGGTCACAGATTCCTTCCCCATCGTCTTCAGGCTCGACAATGCTCCCGTACTGGAAAGGATTGATCAGAGATGCGGGATCAACTTAGTCAACCCTTGATCCCTTTTCCTCTTCACTTCATATCCTCTCTGTGGGATGTACCCCAAACCATACTTGATCCTACCTGTACCAGGACGCGGAACTGGCTCGATGACCCTTGTGCATTCCTTCCTAATCCGAAACCAGGTTCGAATCCTCTCTGGCAACATCACCGTGGCGATCCATCTATACAAAAAGAACGGGCCGCATGGGAGTCTGCGGGGCCAAGCCTCATCGTTGGCAGTTACTTTTACAATTCCACCGTGTGGAAGTCTAACCTTGGGCGTCCGTCGTCCAAGACCGGCGCTTGCTTTCCTGATTGGCCCTTTTCACATGAATAACCAGTTCTCTCTTCATTTTTTCCACACCCAGTTTTATCATTTGGTGGGGAGAGTGGAGGGGACGCTCCACCGCGTGGAGACTGGCCTTCCACAGGAGGTTTATAGCTGGTGTCGTGTCCAACCCTAGAAACTTTGCCTCGAACTAATCTCCGTGGGGCCCATTTGGAGGTCCAGGTTCACAGATTCCCAACGTGTCTCTCTGCACAAACAAAATCCACCGTCGAATGCTCTCACATTGACCTGGTTTTTGCTCCAACCTTTCGAGCCAACCTCAGCTGCTCTCAATGTGGACCGGGGGTCATATTTCAAAACCCGCTCCGTCCGTCTACCAGAACACGGTTGATGACCTTTCCGCGACATATCACACGGTGATGTGTAGAGCTTTGTTTTTGGGCCCTCCCTTCAGTCCGGCAGTTCATCGTCGCAGAAACTGATGCGTGTCCCCCGAATGACCCGGACCTGTGAAATCATAGCCAGCTACATTGTCGCTTCTCGTGACCCGGGGCACAATGTTGTCATCCAGGGCTTTCATCAAATAAGCCTGTCTGTGGGACCAGGAGCTCATCAGTAGGGCCCACACCAAAATTTGGCTGGATTTTCTCCAAGTGCTTGACGATGAGAGTCTTTGGGTTGCATTCTCCTCCAGACTCTCAGCTTCTGCTTTGGCTGATCGTCTCTGGCATGATCTTTCTTTTGTCCTCCGAGAGTCTCCAAGCTCGTCAGGAGTGTAACACTGTCCAGATCTAGTCCATGCCTTGAGCCACGCCGTTTCTATAACGAACTTGGGCTTGGCGAGAATCTTTTTGCGGCACCAAGGCAACACCTTTTGGCAGTGTCAGAAATGCAAACTCTCTTTCTCCCTGACGCTCAAAGAAGCGACACGCCCGCTCCAATCCCTTCCTGAACAACAGAGGTAATTCTCTTCTCTTGCTTCACGCTCATCTTTCGTCAGTCTCTATCATGTTTTAATGTTTCACCCCCATGATTTGGCACAGATTCGTGTTGATCGTTTGGCGCCGCTGGCCTGGCAGGGAGACCACTCTTCCCATTCCTGGTCACTCAATTCCTGATCTTGTGCTTGAGATTGATACAATCTTCTGATCATGGTCCAACACTGTTGGAATGGTCAGCACATCTCTGCTTCCGGTCTGTAGAATCTGTAATTGACACGAATCCACGGGCTTGGGCCCCACAAGGTGGATTTTATCCGTCCGCGGCTAATCTTTCGACAATTTGTTCTGCTTCATCGCAACGCGTGAAGCCTTCTGGAGGGCTTCTTCCAACCTGGGGGAGGGGACTCATCCCCGCTCTGTTGATGGGGAGGGACTTGTTGGTAATTGCGGCGTTTGGTCGTGGAGCTGGGTTCTGGGGTATAGATTTGTTGGTGGTTTGGCATTGGGGTTGTAAATTTGGATGGGGGCCTTTTGATATGCTGGGGTTTGGTATTTGATATGCTGGAGACGGTGCCGATACTTGGGCGTACTTAGCGCAGCTAGGAGCGCATGTTTGGTAATGGGGAGGGACTTGTACGCTTGGGGTAGTTGGAGATGTTGAGTGAAAACTTGGGGAATCGGGGGTGGATTCTGATATGATACAAATATGGGCATGCTGGTATGGGGTGGCAGCATTGTAGTGGCCGGGTGATTGGATGTGGATGGTAGGCTTGATGAGGCCTTTGATGGAGGATTGGCGCGCTTTGGGACGTGGTAAGTTTCTGGGGATTTTCTCTTCCCCCGTTGAGATAGCATAACCTCCTATCTTTTCTTCCTATACCGTCCGGAAGACCAAGGCGATGCAGACACTCGGGTCCATTTTTCCCGACTTCAGGCCATCTTCGATAGCCTCTTCACCTACGATTACTATCTCGGCGAACTTGGCCCGATTAATAAGAGGACTCTATCATAATACTCGAATACTCGGGGCGTCCTCAACCCGTTAAACACCTCTACAATCTCCTTCTCTGTCATTGGAGGCCTCACCCACCCTCGCTGCCCATCCTTCTCCATCTGTAACGCAACTCTCGATAGCTTCCCTGTGGGCTTCTGCTTCATCTTCTCCAGGGTACCGATCATGGACTATCTCGACATTGTATACGAATCTGTCGATGAACTCCTTAGCCAGTGCGCTCCAACCCTGGGCCACTGTCGAGTCTCGTGGATTTGAAACCAGTCCAAGGCGCCCCCGTACAAGGCTTCCGGCTGAACAACCTCATCAGCACGCTTCCATCTTTGCCAACTCCCACGAGTTGGTCCAAGTACGCTCTTGGTGTGGCCAGGGGGTTGCCACCCCTCCGAAGGTATCAAACTTCGAGATTTTGACCCTTTTGGTATTCCTGTCTGGGTGGATGCATAGTTCTGCCGTAGCTTTCAGCCCCGCAACGTCTTGAGAGTACATTGCAATTCTCTCATTGCCCTCTTGATCTCCTCCTTAATGTCTACCTTCCTTCCTATCCCTTGCCCTCCATCTCTTTCTTGCTCCTCATAATGGTCCAACCGAGGCCGTGCAACCTTCATGCTATGCTCGGCCGGGACATGGACTTGAAAAGTTGGTTCTTTTAGGAAGGGGTGAGCTATGGAAGGGCTTTGGGACGTTCTTTGCGGTTTTGGATAGTTTTGTGCCGGAAAAATTTGGGGATTGGTATTTGGTTTAAGTGGGGATGCGGTGTTTGGGAATTGAAGGCGGTGGGATTTTTGGGGTTTGATTTTGGGGTAGTGGGGCTGTTTGAGTGGTTTGGGGGTGTGGTGGTATTTGTGGATGATAGTTTTGGGAGTGGTGAGGGAGTTTTGAAGAACCGACGCATTTGGGGAATTTTGGGTGGTCATATCATCCCTAAGGTTTGTGCACGGGTGTCCCGATGGACGGTGCTGAGTAGGATCCGAGTTTTGGACGAGGGAATTAATGTAGGGGTCTTTGCGTCGAGAAAGTTGGGAGGGGCCGAAATCCGGGCGGATGAGTGTCTTGCCCTCCGTTGCATCTCTACCCTACATGTCAGCTATTTGCTGCATCAACTGCCAATACGCCCCTCATTCTTCTCTGCACGGTAGGCTGAGCCACCACGACGTCCTGTGAGACTGACTTGTTCCTTGTTGTCTTCCTTCCTGTCTGTATTTGTGGTTGGTCCGGGGAAGGACTCTGCGGGACCTTTTGATCTGGTTGAAGTAGGGGTGATCTGCCAGCTTTATCGCCCAGATTCAGTAAATGTACCTGAGAGGTGAAACAACTCAAAGGCAAATTTGGTTAGTGCATATCCGAGTCAACATGGCATAATTATCGCACATAAAACAGATAACCACACAATTCCCCGCTCTTGTTTGGAGATATCTTAACCCCACGAATGAGGAACTGAAATATATTTGGACAAACAAGAATTTGTTTGTTTTGCGTCATCCTCGGGAAGCTGAAATCACGTTGAGCTATGGTCTTCTTGCCTCTTGCTTTGTTCGACGTTCGTTTATCTTATCTTCGATCTCCGAAACACGAGGAGAATGAAAATTTTTTGGTGATAGGGGCCGGCCGGGAAGGGCTTCCTACGTATCTCACTAGGAGAATTCAGGCCCACGTGTTCGGACTTTGAGGTGAAAATTTTCATTCATTCTTTCATTGTGATTACAAGGAATTGAAAAACCCATTGGAATTTCTAGAAGACACATTTTGGCGATTCTTGTCTTTGTGGCCTGCGTCATTCCTTTCCTTCATACAGTTCGGGAATGGAGGCTTAATAGACATGTTTCCTCCTCAATCGTCCTTCTCAATTGATTCTTGGTTTTGGGACCACTGTCGTCTGCCCCTTTCACGGGCGGAATATTTTCCGCCCTTTTAGGTTGCTAGGGTCGCAACTCTTCTCAAGTGCTTTCACTTCTTGGCCAACCCACGACAGTCTCAATTATCTATCTTTGCTTCTCCTCGCCTTGTTTTGTTTTTTTTTTTTCCTTCGTGTATCTCCAAATGAAGCAATTTCACAACCTTTCCTTAGGTTTTTTCAGTTTTCCATCCAAACCTTATTCTTTCTTTTTTCTCTGGCGACGCAGATCTTCATCCAGGTCGTGACCGCAGCTTTGTAAATTGGTCGTGGTCAGGTCCACTTTAAGTCCCTCCTCCTTAATCTCTGAATTCCTTTCTCGAGTGCTCGCTCGATCTTTCTTTCTTTCGCAAATTTCTCCTCAGTGAGCTCCGTCTGGACGTTCTTGGCCTTTGTCCATAGCGGTGATTCAACTTCCTGAGATGATAAGGGCGTATTTTTAGGATTTATGGTATGGGAGATGGATTGTTTCGTGAGAAACTTGAGACTTGGGAATTTGGGTCGGGAGCGTTTGTAATAGTGACTTCTGTGTACTTTGTGGATTTTTGGTCTGGGAGTTGGATTTACGATATCCTTTCAAAGCAACGTAACACATAAGCATTTAAATACACATACATCGCGTCCTAATATCATG
This sequence comes from Solanum habrochaites, assembly GCA_027704765.1. Taxonomy (NCBI): domain Eukaryota; kingdom Viridiplantae; phylum Streptophyta; class Magnoliopsida; order Solanales; family Solanaceae; genus Solanum; species Solanum habrochaites. Next base: position 34,972 of record JAKWJA010001840.1, on the reverse strand, counting down.
CATGTGGGACCCTTTTTGTGCCAAGGGTAGGCCTAGCGCATCGAATGATGTTACGTGTAATTAAACCCAAATTAACATATTCCCCTCCCCCAAAAATATAACTAATAATGAGTAAAATGTTCGTGAAAAGAGAAATAGACAAACCCACGCAGGGGCTATTAGAAAGTGCGATAATCTCAGGCCCACGCAGGGCTAAAATTAATGAGAATACAAACAAAGAAAAAAACCCGCGCATGGGCGATGTCCACTACGCTGCTCCGGATGGTCCTGCTTCTTCGGTCGTCGCTTTCTGGTTTTGGTGCTGTTGGACATGTACCTCAACATCAAACAAAACTTCAACCCAGACGACCTTTGTCTTCCAGACTCCTCGTAATTGCATCCTCACCGATTTTTCTGCTGGATTCCTTGTCCATACTCATCATACCCTTGCTTCAGTCCCCCCCCCCCCTCTCGATCTCTTGATTGCCCCCTCTCGCGTGCGTCTTGAATTCTCTCTACGAATTTGGTATAGACCTCATTACCTCCTCTTTAACTCTCAGCAATTCCAACTACTACTTGCTTTGCCTCTTTGTCTGTCACGCTGCGAAGCTCAGCGGAATCTGAAAGGAGATAATTTTGTATATCTCTTTTCAACCATGCCTTTGTAACCTTCGTCGTATCCAGCGTTGAATCGTGCAGGAGCGATAAGTGTTCCTTTCCCCAAGTTACCCATACGCCTGGCGTTCTTTCTTTCTTTTTTCTTCCATTCTCCGAGCATCTCCTGTAGCTTCGTCCACCCTGCCGTCGTCCCCGATGTCATATACTAGCACCATAATAACATACGCTTCTTCCTCTAGGCACAGCTGCTTTCTGTCGAACTGTCGCAAGACTCGGATGTCCCGGCTAAGGGCGGATTCCTCGAATACACCGGGTAGAGGGAGCACGACACATCTATGACTTTTCTTTCTAACGCAACTTTCTTTGTATATGAAGCGGTCGAGCATCCATTGGAGGTTCTCTTTCTCACTTGTGAAATGGGGGCCCATCTCCCTCTCGTTCTCGTGGGCCGATTGTTTCAGGTTGGCCCAGAATAGAAAGTCGTTCAGAGGTCTTTGAGAGTGTTTCTTTGTTGTCGAGAGTGTGTAATTCTCGAGTTCCCCAGCACCCTTCGCCAAGGCTTGGAATCTACCAGTAGGAGGAGCATTACAACCCTGGAAGTACCAATTTCCCCTCTTTGTCACTTCCCAAATGCGATATATGTCCGACATATGCCGGGGCAACGAGTATTACTTTGTATTCCTTGATTTCTCGTCCCTTTGACTTATCGTCTGGACGAGTTTTCAATGGGGACTCTGGTGTTGATGCTCATGCTCGGGCCGTGCGGGAAGCATTTTTCCGAACATGGCTATGGGTCAAACGCCAACGGGCGGAGCTTTCGTTTCCACGTCCCTGTAGGAAATTCTAAATTCCCGATTATACGCGGATATGAAACCGCGTGTCCAAATCTAACGACAGTCCCTGAACATTATGTGGGAGTCTTGCCACCAAATGTGAAATCCTTTCTTAGCCCTAACAAACCGAGATTCCTCACGGAGGTTTGTTTTTGGGGAATAACACTTCCGTCTTGCTTTCGTTCTCTTCTTTCTAGACCCGTGCCCACAGTGTCTATGCCATCTCTTTATTTCTTCTAATGTCGGGGTGATTTTGGCCGTCCATAAACGGAAGAACCATTCTTTGGCTTTTCCCCGTACCCCGTGAGTCAAGGCCCCTACTCTTGTTGAGAGTCCGCCTATGATCTCCCGGCTAAGTCGTTGTGCCACATGGTTAGTTGGGTGGGGCGCGGAGATGAACATATTGAATTTTGGGGAACGGTCCTATCTACAAAAACAGAAACCCGTTAGACTTTCCCCTACCCCCAAGTTTGGGTTTCACACATACACTTTCGAATGTCCAATAATATGATGCGTCGTGAGTCGAAGACCTTTAGAACGCGATTTTGGCGTATTTTTTTTCTACTAAAATGGACTTAATACGCCTTGGGTATTAAGTCGTTCCTAGGCTAATGCCCTAATTTTGGTTTTTGTTTTTGCCTCTAACTTGGCTTTCTAGAATTGTTTTCAAAAATAGACGGTTAACCGAGGGTCGGACAAACATCGGGGTTGGAGCTATCGAATAACGCCGGATGCCACATTCGACTATTTTATCGTATACTACCCAAATAAGGCTCGGTGGGGTATTTCTGGAAGAAGTCGCGTTGGGGGGGGTGTGGTCGGGGGAAAAAAAAACATTACATAAAAAAAAAAAAAAAAAAAAAAAAAAAAAATTAAAAAAAAACACACAAATTAAGCCGCGTAACTTTCGTTTTCCTATGCACCTATTGCCGTTTTGGCGGAATTTATGCCATGAAAATGCAACTTCTAAAACTAAGAAATTTCACCAATAAAACAAGTTAGTCCAATTCGAGGTTAGTCTTAGGTATATCCTCCCAAGTCCATCGCGGAGTCCGCCAGTTCTGTTTTATCGAAAAATGGTTTCGAAAAGAGTTTATTTTGTTTTAAGATATTTTCGACTTTTTAGGAGTCGCCACTTGATTTTTTAAGAAAAATCAAGAAAACTTATTTCCAAAACAACTTAAACAGAAAAATTTGTTTTGAAAATGTTTTAAGGGTTCGGATTCTTATTAGTGTTGGGTCGGATTAAGGTTTTAAGTTAGGGGAATTTGGGCCTGGAGATTATTTGGGATGGATTGGAGGCCAGGATACAAGGAGAAGTTGGGCCTAGGGAAAGGGAATAGGAGGGAGTGGGCCCGATGGAGTGGGCTGGGAACACAATTTGGGGGCTAAAAATGAGGGGTAAGCTTAGCTAATGAACAAAAATGGGAGGGGCCCCAAATGAGTTAAGATTAATAATTAGTCAATTGATCCTAAAATAAAAATGAAACTGTATATACTTTTATCGACGAGCTTGTTTATTTAGTAAGAAATGTATTCAAAAGTGTAATTACAATCTAAATTAAAAAACCGTTTAATCACATTTAGATGTTATATTTTGGTGGTTTGAATAATTATAGATATACGACTTCTATACATAATTATATGCAACTTATATACATACTATCTAAAGTATGTTAATAGCAATAAATCATGATCATATATATAATAAATATATATAATCTCTATATATCATATATTATATATATTATATATATCTCTATATATTCACAAGATTTATAAAACTAATTAACTTAAATAATTTGAAAACGCACGAAGCTTCGATAATTATTTATAACCGACTTGGGTCCAAAAATTGTTGTCAACAAATCTACATGCAAAACCTTATATCTTCGTGTTATACACTTAATTATGACAATTTTACAAACATTTTACTTTCAAATATTGGGCCGAGAAAAAGCCAACGAATTATATAATTGCGTGAAATACAATTTTCTCTAACCTCTCTCAGCTTTATACAAACAGAAGTTATATATTGGTGTTTCCCTGTTTTTGTTATAAAGCGAGAAAACAAATATCTTTTGTATAACACTTATAATTATCAATATACAACATTTTAAATATCGATTCAACTGTATGCAAAACAAATTATACAATTGCATCAAAGCTGAAATATGCCAGCGAATTATACAATTTTAGGCCCAGCAAATTATACAATTGTATAATGTATAACAAATTTCTAATCCCCCCCCTACAGTTTTTATGTTGCTATTGGCGCATTGTGGCAAAGTTGCTATAGCATACAAATTATGAATTTTTTGTTGCTACATGTTGACAGTTGCCCTTTATTATTTTGACTCTTAAAGTTTCAGTTGTATCCCTCTTTTAGCCTTGTAGTTGAAAAAAGGAGCGACATAAAATATCAACTTTTTTTTTATTCGTTTGACAAGAAAAGATCATAAATACTGAATCAATGAAATTAGATTAATATCGTGAAAAAACTGCTATAACTTTAGCACACATCCTTTCTTACTCTTTTTGATTCAAGTCTGACCCTTCTTGGGCTAGGATCATAGTTATTATACATATATGTTTTATATTCATTGACTTGACGTAAACTTTTTCCTACTTAATCTATAGACAAAAATTTCTTCTTTCGTTTCTAAGATCTAAAAATAAACAACCTCAAGCAAGTTAAAACTATACCCAATAACAAGAAATTCCAATATCTATATATATATATATATAATATATTATATATATATACACAAACGGTTTCATTATATGGTTGAGTGACATAATTTCAATATGGATTCAATGATTTGTTGACGTTTCAAGTTACATTTAGTTAGTTATAATTAATACCTGATGTGGCCGAGTAACTATTTATGTTAAAACATTGTGTGGTTTTCTATTTCAAATCTGAATAAAGGAAGAGAAAATAGAGATATTATCTTGACACAAATAAATAAGTATAACTATTTTTCGTTTATCATTTAACACCAAAAAGAGGAATGTGTACCTCTAGCACCGAAACACATAATCATCATATGTAAGTCGAGAATAATTGCATATAATTATTCCACCATATGTTAACAAAATGATAGTAACATTTTAAATTAGAGAAGCATAAAGAATTTGATTCCAAGTATCAGGAACTCCACCAATGCACCAATGTGTACAATCCATGCCATGGTTGCCATTGTATTTACTTGGATGTCCATCTTTTCTTAGTTGTGATAATTTTGTTATGTCAAGTAAATTTACTATTTGCCTTGACATGTTTTGTAATTCTTGTTTCACTATGTTTACTGGAATTGGTAATCCACTTGGGTATGTTGATCCATTCACTGGAGTTGTCTCATTCAAACAATTGTTCACTGTTGGTTCACCCCATTCTGATCCACTAGTCATGTACAATAATACAAAAAAACAATTAGTAGTAATTAATTAATGTTTGAGAAAGAGAAAAAGAATAAATTTGTCCCATCATAATTACTTTTTCATTCTTTTAGCATTTCATCTCGCGTTCAGTATTAGACATCAACAACATATATTGTTTTGATTTGAAGGCTAAATCATCATAATTACACAACAAAAAATTAGTTGAAAAGAGTTAGTTTTGCCTAATAAGGACATCACTTGTCTATTTAACCACGAAGGTACAACTGTCATTAAACTACGACTTTTTCTTACGATTTTGTGTGGAGTCATAGAACTAATGTAATAAACTCCTATATACTGTATTGAAATGGATAATTGTAATTATACGTAAAATATAAGAGTTCGTGATTATATGTTTACTCCAAACTAGTAACAAATTCAGATGGAAGAACAAGAGATTAAAAAAGTGAGAAGGGAGGGATGTTACAAAATTAATCCAGAGCAACTAAGAAATAAAAATACAACTTCGTAGCATCGTCCTCTTTTATATAGACATCTTCACAGGGTCTCAAAAATTATTTAACTTGTTCTCACATGAGTCCCCCATTTTAGTTATATTTGTAAAAACTATATCATTCAAGTTCGTTTATTTTATGAAGGTGACACTTTACAAGCAATTTAAGGTCAGTAAACTTAGTGGAATAATGAAAATAAATCAATTATGTTCTCTTAAATCAAATTAGAAATTAAAAAAAACCTAAAGAGTTTGTTAAGGATATATACTCTTGTATAAATATATTCAATCTCAAAGTTTTATTTCAATTTTATTCTTTTAAGAGATTTGTAGCATAAAATAGAAGAAAAAAAAATATTACAGCTCAAAATTAAAAATAAATAAATTATATGAACAAAAAAAAAAATCTTACTGGTAATGGGCCGGAGATGTTCCTTGAAAGAAAACTTTGGTTTTTGTTGTATCCACATCTGTTTCAACCCATTTGGCCCATGTTTTTAGCCCAGCCCGGAAAGCTTCGACCCGATCCATATCTTTCAATATTTTGCCATTAAATTCAACAAAATCCCACCTACGATCAATATTCGCACATCGTAAAATTTATTTTTATCAAAAGAAAAAAACATATAATGTGATGCATGCACTAATTCATGGTCACGAGGTTTCGAAAACGTCTGGACCATGCTAGGTCTATTATTTATATTTTATCTTATATTTCTGCGAGAGACTATTTTTACGTATAGAGTAAAATTAAAAAGAACATACTGTTGTCCTGGTGGTCTTCTTGTATACCAAAGCCAAGTATTGAATATCAAAAGGTCAAAATTCTTCCAAATTTGTCCATCTTTAATTGAATCAAGTTTCAACACACGTCCTATTTTTTCAACTTCAATGTCCACTAAAAGATTCGAATGAAATAATACTATTTCAACTCCATAATCCTGTAAAATTAGGAAAATTAAAAAAAATATTTTAGGTTTTTCTATAACTAAAAACACGTACACACATATCTAGAGCTAATTGCGTAAAATATATAAATTCTTTTTTTCAATTTGTTTGACTTGATTTTTAGAATATAATAACGGGGTTAAACTATTATTTTTTTTACATATTTAAAAACTATATAAGAAGCATTAGCATAAATCACAATATATAACTAATAATTCGAAACATTTGAATGTCTAATCCAAAATATACATAGGATAAACAAATTGAAACGGACTAACATATAATACATAAGAGGTTTTAGAGAAAATATTTATCTTATATCGACTAGACATATCTCGTAAATACAAAAAAACTATCATATAACTATAAAATCAATTATAATAGGTCTTTTATAGTATTTCAAATTGTTACATAAAAGTACCATCTTAATAAAGGATTGTGTATATTGCAATATCCAATAATAGAAATCCATAAGTAAAGTATTTCATAATTATTATTTTTTAGAAAAAAAATAATAAAACTTACCAGAAATGTTACAGTGACATTTTCTCTAAGTATTACTTGATTATATTTAGCTTGTGGGACAGCAGCATGAAGCAAACACAAAAGGGATTCATAAATATTAAGACTCAAAGAATCCCCAATATACATTATCTTCTTTCCTCTGAATTTTTCCAAAAATCCTTTGCCATCAAATCTACAAATTAACAAAATTAATAAATTGTTTAAATAGTAAAGAAAAAAAATATGTTCATAACATTTATTAAAATCACAATTGCTTCCTTCAACATATTCATTGATCAATTGAACACAAGTTCAAAGGAGAACCACATGTTATAAAATCACAATCCCTTTGATTTTTACTATTTCAATTATTTTTTTAGTTGAGTTTTCATTATTGATAGAAAAAAAATATAGTTATGTGACTTTAGTGAAAAAAAGTCCCTTTTCATAAATATTTTGATTTATTATATTTGTATTGTCGAGATAGAGGTAAAATTTATATTCGTACAAACAATTGTACTTTCTTCAAACTACTTATGAGATTATGTTTGTTGATTTTTTGAAAATAAGTATCCTGTTTATTTGATCATCTGAAATATTTACTTTCTTCGATATTATTAATATAACTAACTTAAAGAAAAGCAAGTCACGTAAAACGGAACAGAGAGACAGAGATGAACCTGGGCAATACACAACCATTACTTGGTTGCCATCTATATTTGAGATAATCAAGATTTGTTCTTCCAAATTTGATGCAATCAAATTCACTTCTTATGAATGGACAAGCTTTTGAATCATACATTGGATATGAATTATCAATAATCCAATTTCCTTCAAATAAATCACAACCATTTGCTTTTGATGACCCAATTATTACTGCTAAAATAATAACAAGAAAAAATTTAAACTCATCAATAAATATTTTCACCATTTTTTATTTTCAAGAGGAAAAAAAAGGGAGAGAGAGAGAGAGAGAATAATTATGTGTAAAGGGGTTGAAATAATTAATATATATGTGTGTATATGAAGGGAGGGATTACAAATAAGGAGGCTTATTTATTTAAGGTCTTTTTATTTTCAGTAAAGAATTTAGTTTTGAAAAATTAAATAAGTTCAAGTATAGTAATTAAGGATATAAAATTCCGTAATTTCCCAATTAAGAGAATTTGTCATTAATTGACCAATACCAAAAGAGTAGAAAGCAAATTACTCTATTTACTACCAATTATTGTTTGTTACTTTCAATCAATAATGTTATTTTTTTCGTATTTTAACTTGTTCATGTTTAATTTGACATATTTATTCAAAAGCATTTAATAGAACAATTTATTTATTATATTATCCTTTTATTATTAAATTATTGAAAATGATCATAATTAAGAATAAGGATAATTAGAAATTGAGTGATAAAATATCTCTTCATTTTCTTTTTCAAATTGAACATGTATTAAATAGAGTAGTTAGTTCCTTTTAAGAGATTAAAGCGTTGAACACGTTATTAGTACATATAATTTAAACTCTTAATGATTTTAGGCTTATATCAATTCATAGATTACGACTCTTATTTTTATAAATTATGATTAAATTGGATTTTAAAAAATTGATTCCCCTAATTTATGGAGATTATTTTGTTACGTGATTTTGATCTAATTATATTTCTCGCGTTTAAAGACATTTCCTTTTTAGTTGCTTAATTTGAGTTTCTTTTGTAATGATTTATCAATTAAACTTATTATTTATAAAGCAATTTTCTAAACTTATTAGTTTCTTGAATTAAATCAATTAATATCCTAATTTATAATCAAGTTATTGACGATTGCTTGCAACTTTCTTGTTCCAAAATAAGGTAAAAATAATTTATATTTAGTAATTGTGTGTATGCTTCAATTAGAAGGGAAAAAGGCATTTATTTTATAAATATTCACAAAATTATACAAAATTTATTAATCCTTAGCAATTACAAAATTAATGTAGAAATATTTATCACTTCAGCTAGTCACGACTCTCCCTCTATATAAATTATATATTGTTAGTTTAATGTAAATACAACATCATAAGAAAGTATCAAAATAAATAAAACTTTTGATTAAAAAAAAATTGATATTTTATATTTATATTATAATTCGATAAATTTATATCTGCTCCACATAGAATTACATTTAATGAAAAGTACTCTCTATAAAAAAAAATTATATTCAAAATTAAAACCTGATCGCATGTTGATTTTGATGATAAATTTTGGTAAATTGATAGTTGTGTCAACTCGTTTTTGTGTGTGAATGAGATGGTTTAGAAAAATGCAAAACAAAAAAGTGACTTTTTATTTATTTATTATTATAGAAATATATATTAAGGAAAATAGTTTGTTAAAGGCAATAAAAGGCTGGATCTTTGATGAGCATTTGCAATGTATAACATGGCTAACCACACCTCAGGGTATGCAGCGAGTATTTATTATTCTGGCTTTTACCATAGAGGTCCTCTCTCGAACAATTTAAAATATAATAAATAAACCCTTCTCTCATGTAGGGTGTCTTTGGTACTTTAGAAAATATTTTCTCAAAAATAAGTTATTCTTTTATATTTAATATATAAATAACAAGTTGTTATCTTAATTGAATTTGTATTAACACGTTTATTTATTTGCTTAATTTATTTTAATTTAATTCATTTTAATCCATTAATAATTGGGTTGATATGTAACCCAAAATTAATTCATTAAGAAATCTAGTAAATTTTTTTTAAAAATTATTTAATATGTTGTATATAGTCATATTAAAATAATTTTATTAGAGACTAAAAATTTTAAGTGCTTGAATACGTTTTAGGCTTTGATCTAGGCCCCACTCAAAATTAAATTGAACCGTCCAAGTTATCATCCCTAAAAAGTCTATTCACTGTTTTTGAATTGATGTCACGACTAAAACATTTCTTAGCATTTAATATTTATCCATTACTTTTCTTATTGTCGTTTGTAATGGCTTACATATTTTAATACATAGACATTGGTTGCGTAAAGCTAGATAAGTACTTTATAAAGTTTAGTTTTATTTTTCAAAACCATTTAAATTTTATTCATTTACTAAGAAAAACAATTTCTTCAAGCAAAGCTAATACTACTAATAATATAATAAAATATAAAATAATAAGAAAGACATTAATTATGAATAATTTGCTTTTTCCCTTCAAATACTACACTAAAATGAGAGTATGTCCATTTATAGAGAGGTTCTTCTAACTTCGCTTATCAGACTATATTAAATTTGTATCGAGGTTCTATTAAAAAAATTTCTCTAATTTTACAAGTTAAGAATACTCAATAATTACACTTTATTTTTTTAAATTTTACTTATAAAATTCTACTGTATATATTATTATTGTTGTTGTCTATTTGATCAATAAATCATAAGACCAAATTGCAATTTTATGACATGAAATCGAAAATTGAATTGCAAAACTAAGTTTTAAAGACAAAAGTAGTCGTCGGATGGGTGGCCCTTTTTGAGAAGTTCTCGCGTTGCATTTCTCCTGTCAACAAGAGTTGTGGTGGGATGGTTTTAAATTAGAATTTTTGATATAATTTTTTTTTATTAGGAAGCATTTTTTTCTTTAAGTAATGCGTTTTAAGTTTTTCTTGTGATTTATATTAGAAAGTATTAAGAGATTCAATACTACTACTTGTCCTTGTATATATTATTTTTTTTTAAAATTACAAATATAATTATGATTATGTTATTAATTATTGAAATAACCGAATATTCAAACTGTAAAAAATAAATCAAACTAGATTTTTTTAAGTTCAGATTGAATACACTTTTCCAAAATCAAAAATAAAAAAATTCAAATTGAACAACACAAAATCAAATTAAAAAAATAGAATATATACCCCTACTTTAATAAACCACATCAAATTAGTTAGAACTTTTAATGCGAATTTCGAACACTGAATAAAAATCAAAAGAAAAACTTATAAGATTAACACAATGAGTCAGGATTATCTTGTATATTACTTCTAAAATTTGTTTTTTCTACTTTCACTATAAAAATCTTTTACCATTTTTTTTTTTAAAAATATATTTTTTTATACAAAAAATGTTTCCAATAATTTAGACTTATCAAACAAATGGAACATTCAAAAAATATTTCCTTCATACCAAACACACCCCTAATCTTGATTTTATTGTCATGAAACCTAAATTTGATGAATGTTAGAGACATAAGTGTAAATTCTTAGCTTTGGTTAATATGTTAATTACATTAGACATTGTTTGTCATGTGTGTATTGTATTTAAAAGGATGCTAAGCAGGTTTTTTTGGATTTGTTGTTATTTGACAATCAATGATTATAGTTTATTGTTTACAATACATAGAACTTATGTTTCATATCTACACGCTTAGTTGGAATACATTTAGATGTTGAAATTTGAAAAATAAAATTATTTTTGACAAAAAATACTTCATAAAACGAATATCAGACACAGAACGAGATATAATTAATTAAAAGAAAAACTTCATAATATGCTTTTTCCTTTAATTAATTGTATCTCAATATGATTAAAAAAAATATTAAAAATAGGAAAGTAATTATAATTGAATGCCTAATTAATTATGGCAGACACATCTGTGATCTTTTTCCATGTTTACCATAATAAAAGAATTTTCTTTCATCAATATTCAATATTCATACATCATATATTTCTGTTTTTTCCTCCAAATTCAAGACACTTTACATCGCTGCATGAGTAACTTTGTATCCATCAAGTATCTTTTAATTGCATATTTGTCTCATACTTGTACAGTTTGATAACCATAAGTTGTATTTTTTTTGCTCATTTGTCTAATGTATCCATACTTGTACAGTTTGATACCCACAAATTGTATCTTTTTTGCACGTTTATATAATGTATCCATAGTATTGCTTAACGATAGTGTTTAAATGTATACATATTTATATACATAGATACTTGTATTGTTATATAAGCACAAGTTAAAATGTTGATTTACGAATACAGTTATATATCTAGATATATAAGTACTATTTCCAAGATAAAAGGTTGATTAGGGAATATAAGATAGTTGTATCCAACGTATTCATTTTTGTGTTTAACAACAATGTACTCATTGTATTCTATGTTGGTATATTCATTTGTTAACCAAACTATTGTATCTGATTGTCATGTAGTTACCTATTCAAAATCGAATTACTCAACCTTCATCACAAATCAACATTGCTTATGACAATAACTTGACATTTATCAAGAAAAAATTATTAAAAACATTTACGACGCCAAATTAAGAAATATGGCGACAACAAGGAAAATTGGTATGATGTATTCACAATTTTTGTTAAAACTGATAATAAAGAAGATGATCTGGATAAGTTTTTAAATAAAGGCAATTATATTTATAAAGGTGTTAATAGGGGGGAAGTTGTCATTGTATGATTGGTAGTAGGATAGTGAGTTATATTTAGAGTCAATTCCTTAGTTAGTTTATTGTACTTAAAACATGTTAATGTATAAATAAAAAAATAAAAAATTATACAAAAATACAATAAAAAAGTGATATAAATTGTAGTCATTTATTGTAAATAACATGTTTATAGCTGTTGATATTCATTAACCCTATAAATATAATTATTTTTGCAGTGCTCTTAAAGTATTGTAAATGTTTGGGAGGAAAGAAATGGGAATGAAGAAGTGCATTGATGAAGAAGATTTGTTCACGATCGGAAAACTCCACAATACACCAATGTGTACAATCAAAAGCAGATACCATTTGGAATACTTGGAGTGGCCATCTTTTCTTAGTTGTGTTTAGTTTGTATGTGCAAGGTTAAATTTACTTCTTGGCCTTTGACAGGTTTTAATACTTGTTTCACTATGTTTACTGGAATTGGTAATCCACTTGGGTATGTTGATCCTCTTACTGGTCTTGTTTCATTTAAATACACTTCTTACGCTGCGCGTACCCATTCAGACCACTTGGAAAAAAAAAAAATAGTTGTAAAATATTAGGTAAATAGAAATATGAATCATTTAATATTGAGAATTTATACGTTAAAAATGTAATCTAAAATTGAACAGACTGAGTTATGACTTTATATGTTTACCTGACCCGTTGTTGAACCCTAAATGACCCATTAAATATGTAAGCATAACTTGTATAAATGTACCCTTCGGCCATATAATGTACCAACATGTCCAAAATATACACTACTATATAGATCAACTGTATATTATGTATATATATATATATATATATATATGTGTATTATATTATACTCCCTTCGTTTCAAAAAGGATTATGTAGTTTGACTTGGAACGAAGTTTAAGAAAAATAGAAAACTTTTTAATCTTGTGGTTCTAAATTAAAGTTATGTTAAATGTACCAAAATGTCCTTTAACCTTGTGGTCATAAACATGCCACGTGGAAAGTTAAAATTAAATTGTTGCTAAAAAAAAGAAATGGGTCATTCTTTTTTTAAACAGACTAAAAAGGAAATAGAATCATTCTTTTTTAAACGGAGGGAGTATTAAGCATAAAGTATACACTACGTATACATTATATACACATAAAAATCACAAAAATATTCATCAAAATTACTTTTGTAAAGCAGAAAAAGAACACAAAATTTTATAATAATTAGAAGGATGAAAGTTGTTACTGGTAATGTGTGGCTGATGCTCCTTGATAAAACACTTTGGTTTTCTTTGTATCAATATCTCTTTCAACCCATTTAGCCCATGTATTTAATCCTATACGAAAAGCTTCAATACGGTTCATGTCCTTGAATATCGTGCCATTATTTTCAACAAAATCCCATCTACAACACATACAAAAAAAAATAAAATACTTCAATTAATCATAATGACAACTCTACTAAGTTTCCCAATTTTTAATCATGGGCTTCAAAATATGATCGATAGCCTTAAGGAGGTTTGACATCTGTTATATCTATCTAAAGAATCATTTTAATCTTTAATCATGTAAAAATAATATAATTTTTCGTCGAAGATGATTCGAATGAACCCTTAAAGATACGGTGGCTCCACCAATACAAGCTAGCGCTTGATCGTAGATTTAGTTGAAAAAATCTACTAGTAAAATCTATGATCAAACGGGGTCGTAAGTATACATACTGTTGCTTAGAATCAGCTCGTAGATACCAAAGCCAAGTGTTAAAGATCAAAACATCAGCTTGCTTCCAAATTTCTCCACTTTTAATGGAGTTTAGTTTTAATACTCTTCCAATATTTGGTACCACTTCAATGTCTACCAAATAATTTGAATGAAATAGTATCACTTCAACTCCATAATCCTGAAATTTAAAATTTTATTAGAAAAGTCAGAAGCTGATTCATGATTTGAGCTATAGGTTCAAATTCAAAATTCTACCATATTCTATTAAATTTTTTATAGTTTTTCTATAGTAAATTAAAATTTTAACACGTATGCTAAATTTGAGTCTAAGCTATTAAGATCGTAAGGAAAAAAGACGAAATTAACCTCAAACGTGACGGAAACAAAATCTTTATTTATTTGTTGCTTGAATTTGGATTTGGGGAGAGCAGCATGAAGCAAACACAAAAGGGATTCAAAGTTGTTTAGACTTAAAGAATCCCCAATATACATTATTTTTTTCCCTTTGTATCTTTTCATGAACTTTTTCCCATCAAATCTGCAAAATTATAATAATTAATATGAATTTTGATATATGGCATTACACAATTAATTACATTAATCATATATATTTATTAATAGACGATAATCAAGTAAACATCTATTAAACATCAATATAAAAAGATGTCATTAAAGTATTAAACCATTCAATATAAAAAGAGAAAAAAAAAATTAGAACCTACGAACGACACAACCCTTGGGTTGCCATCTATATTTAAGATAATCGAGATTGGGTTTGCCATATTTGATGCAATCAAATTCCTTCCTTATGAATGGACAAGTTGTTGAATTATACAACGGATATGAATTATCAAAAATCCAACTTCCTTCGAATAAATCACAACTCTTTCGACTAATATTAGTGACTACCTCATGAGCATTTGCTTCTAATAAGCAAAAACTTACTATCATAACCACAAAAATAGGAGTAATATTTAGAAAAAGGCCAAATCTTTCAATTACTTTAGCCATTGAAAAAAATAAGATGGAGAAATATATATTGAATGCTAATTTTTGGCTCTATATATAATGAAAAGGTTCTATTTGAAAGTTATTGGATGATATTTTCTCATAAAATAAAAAAATAATTATCTTCTAAGACGTGATATAACATGCATATACTATTAATTTAAAATTAGGATTAAACCATTTTAAAATACTTTTTCAACATTTTCACATGGTAAACTCACGTAGAGGAATCAGGCATCTCCTCCTCATTCTCAATTTCCGCTTGGCTACGTTTAAATTTACGTGACATTTATCAGATTTTAAACTTTAAGAAGTTTTATTTGATTTTTTTAAAAATTATTAATTATTGTGATCTATAATAACTTTTTATATAGTTTTCAAATATATAAATTTTATTTCAAAAAGTTTAAAAATTCATATCTAAATTCACAGTCTAAATTAGACTATTTAATTTTTAAAATTCGAATCGTGCTATATAAATTAAAATTTTGTGCGTAGTATTTATATTATTCCTTATTCTTGCATGTCTGCAATCTTAAATTGACATAAAATGAAGTCAAAACATTCTAATAAATCATATAATTAAAAAGAACGAACTAGGTTAAGAAAATCAATATTATTACTTTACTATTATGAATAAAGGGATTAAGAAAAAAGAAAAAATAAAATAAAATAAAAAAGGAGAATTCATCATAACAAGTTAAGTGCACAAATAGTCGATTTTTGTGACCAATATCGTTTAAGTTATATCTAATTTTAGCCACATTTTAGATATTTTAGACCAGTGTTCTTAAAAACGTTTTTGGAACGAGTCTCAGGAAGGGATGTATCAAAAACGTTTTGGGACGTAAATTAAAAACGTAGATTCATAAGGCGTAAGTTTTAAAATTTGAGGCGTAAGCACTGAACAATAAAAAGAGTCACCGGACGTTTTAAGTATTTGTGAACTTATTTTTTGCTTTTTTTTTTGTGCTTAAACCTATTTTATATTATTAGTGTAATGATTTTTCTCAAATAATAACTATAATACTTTTTTTTTATTATTGATTATTAATAATTATCTCATATAAAAATCATAAATCACTGAAAGGTTTACTTTTGCTTATTTTATTAGTAAAAAACTATAAAATTAAATATACATGAAACTATACCCATTTCTCGAAACTTACACATCACTCGTACGATATAAAACGCGTCGCCTTACATTCCGCTTTTTAAAACACTACTTGAGACATTTGAGTTTGAAGTAGCAAAAATCTTGTTTGAAATTGAGAGGTCACTTACTTGACTTTAAATCCATTTATATAATCGAAGGTGACATGTTAATCCTAAATATATAACAAAAATTGTTACAAATTTTCAATTACAAGCAAAGTTGTACCCACTAATTAGTTAATGGCCGGATCTTAAGGGATAATATCCAAAACTGCATAATATGCTATTAATAGAGGTAACGAAATTATTGTTCCAACAATCACCCTGAAATTAAGAAAAATAAAATATCATTAATAACTTTGATTTAATTTGTAGTAAAACAACTATATACCTTGCATAATCTAATTAATTGTTTTTTAATAAAAATGTATTAATAAGTTAAATATGACTTACGCAGTGCTAAGTACATCAGCATGAAGTCCATATTCTTGAGCATATACAAAAGATGTCACTGCTTGGGGTAATGCAGCCTGCAATAAAAATAAAAATAAAAATACAAAACTTTTAATAATTTCATTATATTAATTTTAAGAACCATACACAATTTTATGGTTAAAATTTTTCAAATCAATATCCATCTATATGTATATATACAACTATAGTCTATACGTTCGAGTCTTTTGTTACACACATCATAGTTACGTTCGAGCCTTTTGTTACACACATCGACTATGAGGATAACAAATTACTCATACTATCGTATCATTTATAAGATAATTATAAATAAATAATACTTAAAAGTCGAGAAATTAATTTAGTAGTTAATTACTTGAATAATAGCGATGCGCAAAACATTTCCTCTATCAGCACTTCGGTTTCCTTTTAAAGCCCATACAAACACTCTCCAATGCTATGTTGCTGCCCAAGCAATAAACTCAAAATCATTGAATAAATTGTCAATGCAGCTCCACATGCAATTATTTTCCCACGCAAAGCCATGAATAATCCTAAAAATAAAAATTAAAAAAGAGAAACATTCTTGTTTAGTGAAAATAATGGCATTAATTAACCTTAATAGAAGTCAAAATTGTATGTTTTTTTGTGACTTGAGATGTTTGATTAATCTTTTAGAAGAGGTTTGGTTTATGAAATAAGATGGAATATATTACGATTAAGTTTGAAATTAAATTTTAACATTGTTTAATTGAAGGTATAAATAATCATTTTGATAAATATAGTTTCGGGATAATTTTTCTCTGACAATCAAACAGAAAATAAATGCTTTTAATTAAGTACTACTAATTGAACGGCTAGAATTATTTTTTTAAAGCAGAAAAAGTACGAAAAAATTCTTCAATCGAAAAGGTAAATACAATGTCAAGTACTCTGATTATTGACTTTTAAATATTTGTAAATAAAAAAAATAAATAAATATCACAAATAAATAAGAATCTTATAAAATTTTGACCAAATTTCCTGATCATTTATTATTATAAAAAAGTACTCTAGTTTCTTTTCCTAAATAAACACTTTTTGGATGTTTGTAATTTAAAATTTTGACAAATAACTTACATATTTTGATAATTTTAATGAGAAGTCTTTTTTGGTCAAAATCAGTTCATAAAAAGAAAAAAAAGTGGTTATTAGATAAACAAAAAAAATCAGAAGTTATTTAATGCTAGTGTCAATTTCATTAAATAAAATAAAGGATCAAAAGTTTTTAATTGCTATTTTTACATTAATTATAAAAGACACTTACCCATACTAAACATTGAAACTCCACTACCAGCCTTTGACATTATCAAAATTGATCCTTCTATTATGCTTGGCATTTCAAAATGCCACCTGAATTTTTTTAAAAACTAAAATAAATTAAAAAAAACACTTATTTAGAGTGGAAAAAAGAAAAAACTTTAATACAACCAAACATGAAAAAGTAAAAAATATATCATTTTAAGAAAAGTATTTATAAATGAAATTTACTGAAAATCACTATAGTTAGTTTTAAAAATCTGATAGCAAGGAAGTTCAACAAAATACATTAATGTCACACCTGTTATTTCTCTAATGTCAAGGCTAATAAATTTCTTATATATGTCCAAAAATAATTATTTTTCCTTATTTGCATGTCTTTCACTACACGTGGCTAGTCCAGCCTCATAATCGATCATTTCAATCTCATTATCAAAGAGAAATTTTATATATTTAACTCATCAGAACATCAAGTTAACACGTAACGAACTGAATTAAATAAATAAAAGTATGTTCATACGTACCTGCTAGCTACGAGAGCCCAAAAGAGACCAAGAAAACAAGCATAAGAATTTGGATTCTTAGCAAGTTTTGTAGAAACAGCTTTCATCAAAGGCCAAAATGCCAGCTCAATGTTATTAATATTCCTCATTTGTGTGTTACTACTATTAATATTTCCCAATTCAAGAGAATTATTATTATTATTATCATCAATTCCATTACTATTATTATTCATCTTTGTTTTCCAAAATTCAAGTGCAAATAACAATGAAGTTAACCACAACAAAGCTTGAATCACAGCTGCTTGAACAACAAGATCAACACCTAAATCCCCATACATAGCCTTCATTAATGGGACACCAACAACAAGTGTGTTATTCAAAGTGGACAAAGAAAAAGTTGTTATACCCCAACAAAAACTCCCTTTTTTATAAAAGTTAGCCCACAGGACGAGGATCAGAATTACTAACGCTTTAGCAATTACGTCTCCCGATAGAAAAAGGTAGTTGAGATTGTAAGGGTTGATATTAGCTATGAATTGGAAATTGAAAAATGGGAGGATGAAAAAACAATTGAATCTATTGATTGTGTCACATTGTTCTGGCTTAAACATGTGCCACCATCTTACTGAACCATAGCCTAACATTAGTGCTACATAAAGTGGCATCATCCCAACCACCACCTTGTATATATCATCCCAACCTATCATGTTTAATTTCAATTTGTAAATTTTGAAGGTTTTTTTTGTTGTTGTTGTTGTGAATTTGGGTTTTTTGTATGGAGATTGTGATTTCATTGATGTGTATATATATAGAGAAAAGTTTGGAGTTTTGTTACACAAATGGTCCTTTAAGTTTGATGGTAGGTTTTTTTGGTCCCTATTGTATTACTTAAAGCAATTATGGACCTTTAAGTTTGTAAAACTAAGCACTTTTGGTCCAACTGACAGAATATTAATTCAAATGGGATATTAAAAGGGCAAAAATGTCATTTGACCTTAATAGAAAGTAATGTTCGATTAAGATTTTTAATAAGAGAATCATCAACAAGAATTATTGATGATAATACGTGGTTGATTAAACATTTTCGTTAGTGTTATGCATATTAAACACTAATTCTAGATGTAAGAGTTTAATAACTAACAATTTACATTAGCTTAAACTTTTAATTACTTCCATGATTTTAAACCATTAAAATAGGGCCTAAATTCGAACCAAGCACTCTTCTGGTTTTTTAATTTGTTTGACTTGATGTTTTCTTATGTTTTTAATTTATTTAAGACAATTTTTTGAAAATGATTTTATAAACGATAAATCACTTTATCTATTGTATATTGTTTATCATATGTACAAGTAATATTTTATTTAAGTCTGAGGAAAATCAATTTAAAATTCTTAAATTGCCACCTGGCTTTAATCTAATTAATACGTTTTAATACAATTTTAATGATCAAATTTAATTAACCAAATATGTTTAATATAATTTGTATATGCGTCTTTTAATATGAAAAAATTTTTAAAATAGCGGGAATTTCGGAAATAGCGCTGATATCTATATGGATAAAGAAAAAACTATCACCTCTTGTTTGTATTTGATTGTGTAATGAAAGTTCCTAACTTCTATTTAAAAATGTTTTAACGCCTAAAATATCTTTAAAATATTTAATATTTATTAACGACTTTTAACATCAGTAAGTTTCGGATCTCGGTGCCGTAAACCTAATACTTCTTTAATTATACTAACTTTAATTGGTAGCTTACTGACAATATTCTCAAAACCTTTTAATTTTAACACATTTACGGAGCAAAACAATTTCTTCAAGTAAAACAAATACTTCCTAATAATATACTATAAGACACGTGATGTTAACTTTACTTTGTGAGAGTATACTAAATTTGGACTTATCAAATTTCTTCACTTTTACAAGGTAGGAATTAATAAAATTATTTACATTTCATTCTATTCATACTGAAATATCACGCTGAATATATTATTGTTATTATTATCATTG
This sequence comes from Solanum habrochaites, assembly GCA_027704765.1. Classification (NCBI taxonomy): domain Eukaryota; kingdom Viridiplantae; phylum Streptophyta; class Magnoliopsida; order Solanales; family Solanaceae; genus Solanum; species Solanum habrochaites. Next base: position 14,622 of record JAKWJA010001840.1, on the reverse strand, counting down.
TCGTCCTCCTTGGTCAGTAAATCGTGGACACAAAAGTTGACATTTTATGACGTGAAGTAATAAAGTGAATAAAAAAACTTAGCTAAAAAAGTCGAAAGTCCTAATATAAAATGAGTGACCCTTTGAGAAGTCCTCGTGTTGTATTTATTCTATAAAAGTTGTGATAGGATTGATAACACTCGCTCTTACTTATAAATCTTGAATTCGAATCTAAATATGAAAAAAAAAAATTCTACTATATTTAATACTGTACGCGCGATACAAGTTTAAATCAAATTAGGATCTAATGAAAATCTTAAATACAGAATGAAAAAAAAAAAGAACTTGGATGAAGAAAAAAAAATATTCCGCACAAGAAATGATAGAATAAGGAATTTATTCAAATCATATTTTATCCACAAAAATATTCATCTACTGTGGCATCATAAGAAACAATTAATTCAAATTCATAATTTTGTTTAAAAGTCATTTTAATAAGAATTTATACTAGCCGTTCTTTTATTGAAATAAAAATATAAAATTATATTTCTTCAAATTGATGGATGAAATGTAAATGTTGTGTTCTCCACTAATGTTGTTGCTAATGATGAATTTAAAAACAAAGATTACCACATCATAGTGCATTAAGTGGTCAAAAATAGGTAACAATTAGTGGATGGATAAACATAATTAAAAATTCATAATTAATTTATTCCATCAAAAATAATTTTTGAGAGAATCCAAGTGCGGAAAATGGTATTAATTCTGGTTTTGATTCCAAGTTAAGTTGCCAACCACCATCACTTAGAATAGTTAATCCAAGTGTGGTGTAAAGATCACTTTCTCTTTCAATTTTTATTTTTAATAGGCCGTCAATATAATATCTTTGAAATTTTATTTCTAAAATTTAAAACATTATGATAATGATAAAATAAGGAACATATGCTTAAGTTGAAACATGTATACATATAGAGTGTTGTTATTTAATTTGGAGTTAAATTTATTTTAACATACAAACAATTTATTAGCTATATTCCATTAAAAAATATCAAGATGATAGTAAATTTTTCGGCGTAATATGTAAATATGTTTTGTAACTTAATTTTAATTGATATTTAAGCCTTTTAGTTTTAGATATACTCAATAAATATTTATGTCTGTAAAAGATTGAACAGGTAGACACATACATACTACATGAAAATTCGCATGAGATACACCTAGATCGATTTATAAAACGCCACGTATAACGTTTCTATCTACTTATTTAATTTTGTACAAATTTAAAAATCTACTTAAACATATTCGAAATTGAAAAATTTAAATATCAATTAAAAACTAATATGGAAGAAAACTATGACCATCAATTGAACGAGTTGATTATCAGAAATTAAGTGGAAGCAATCAAGGGAAACAAGAAGAAGTTTATAACATGATTCATGTAGTTTATTATACTTTAATTGCACATTTCTTTTCCACTTGTATTTATTAATTCTCTCAATATGTTACATTAGTTATATATTATCTCACTGAATAAGAATTTCATATCACATTTCACGTTAATTATATATAGATACATATAATTTTAGTATCAAATATATTCTGAAATATCGATACACATATAGGGAGAGAGGAGAGAGGCCATCGAGATAAGTAGGATTCAAACGAGAGATGTCAATGTTTCTCTAATACATGTAAATCAAACTAGATACATGTATCAGAGATATCAGATGCATTAGAATACATTATAATACACAGATACATAGGGAGAGATGGGGAGATAGATAGAGAGAGGGAGAGACGGGGAGAGAGACATGAGAGAGGTGAGCGAGAGAGTTATTATATCCAAATACAAGTGAATTCACTTGGGTATATTGTATCTGGAATAATTTACACTTAATAAATTTTGAGTCCATGTATCCGAGATACATATATCTGAGGACCAAAATCTAACACGGATGGTAATTCTAAAAACTCATGGGAAAACGGACGATTAGACCCTAAACAACTGAAATTTGTGTGGTTTGTCCTAATTATATTTAAAACAAATTTTCATTTTTACTTGTTCTGTTTAAAAAATTCATACATAATTTGTCAGTTAAAGACCTAATTTACCTTTTGTAAACAACTAAATATTCATTCCCGAAAAACAATAATCAAGATGAAAAAAATAGAGATAAGTAAAAATATTTGGTTTCAATAATTTATGTGAGGATTACAAGTTTTACAAAAAAGTTATAAGAAGAAAACATAATTCTCTGATTCTTCTTCTAACGGTCGTCAACTTAAGAGTTCTGTTTTATTCTTAAATGATGAATCGATGAAAAAGTTATTGAAATATCACCACAAATATGGAGCCAAGCATTGATCACAATTATGGGAGGTATGTAAACTTATATGTGAAACAAAACTTAGAGATGAAGACTTCTTTGATGCAGGAACACCTGTGAATCACCACCAAATAACAAAGCTTTTCTATGTACTATTTGTTTCTTTTATTTTTCGTGATTTTTATACCTTGAGTTTGACGAGTATAATTTGGACTCATCTTAGTCAAGTAGAAACTACGCAAACTTCCAGTTGTAAGGAATCGGGAGATTGATTTTAACTTAAATCTTAATCTAATTTCATCAATCAATAATTTGACTTATCAATATATTTAAAATTTAAGATTTAATTCAAAATTTAATATGACTGGATAGTTGAAAAATACTAGTCAATTACTGTGTATTCCCACTAGTGTAACTCCACATTTGGAGTATATTTATATGCTGTCTGTATAAAAAGAATGTGAATATGGCATATGCAATTACAATAATAATAACACTAAAGTAGTATTCCACTTTTGCATGCTGGCAAACTTATAATTTACTTTGAACTACATATATATATCATAGTGCATGCCACAATAATTAATTAACTAACATATATATATTTCTTTACAAATCCACAGTTTAGGATTCCCATTTTCTATGTAGCTAATCATGCTTTTCTGTGTACAATCACTCAATTGGGAAATAAGAAAAAAGGTCAATCTATGTGTAGGGTCGGAAAAACATTCGAATTATAAGAGTCTATTATATGTGATTGACATTAATTTATATTTTTGAAGAAGTTATTTTTACTCCTCGAACTCCTAGTCTTGCAATGACAACTAATTTACTAATTACGTTAGGCTTTTCGTTAAATTAAAAAAAATATATTCTATTTTAAAATAACGAGTTAAGAATATAATATATGATAAACTTTATAAAAAAAATAAGTTTTTCAAAAATCAAATAAAAAATTTATGTCTTACTCACCCCCCTTTTTTTTGCCCCTTCCAATAAGAATTTTCACGTATTTAATTTATTATTTCGAATTCATAACTTCTCAATTAGAGATATAAGTATTATTTTTGTTCACTTTTAATTGTAATAATTTTTTTTAGATTGAACTATAAAAATTTTGACTAACATTTTACGATATATTTTTTTATCATATTAATATACAAAAATGCAATTTATAGTATATTCAATTTTAAAGTATTTAAATTTTTTATTTAAAATGTTGAATTAATTTAATCTAATTTAACTTTAAAACTTAATCAAATTAACTTTTAAAATATAACATGACAAAGAAAATAAACAGAGAGTATTTACCATTGGAGCAATCCATTGTGTCCGGTTAATTCTGTGCCATTCAATTTTTGATTAATTCTCTACTATTAAAATTCACTTTAAAGATTAATAATAAATGCTCTATAAAGTAAAGTGAGTACTAGAAGAAGTACACTGCTTTGATTTGTCATAATTCAAAGTGTAAATTAGGTTTGATTTATATAATAATAATATACATTAAATAAATAGAAAGTGATCAAATAGTATAATCATTTCTCACGAACCAGCACAAAAATCTTTTTATGCTCATTTAAATAGAGATTTTTTTTAATACAGAAAAGGATCAAAATTACTTCCTGAACGTATGTGAAATAGATTTATTTATTATCCTCCATTTATTTTTGCGGAGAAAAAAAATTGACTCTGTGTTAACGAAGTAGGACCACATTGACCCTGTCAAAATGTAATATCTCATAGGTTATTATGGAATTGAAAACCAAGCGGGGTTAATCGTTCCACCTAATCATTGTCAACTATGATGCACTACAAAAGAACAGACCTTTCTTAGCGGCGACAATGCGCCACAAAAACTCAAATTCGTCACTTAAAGTTTTAACATTAAATTCTATTGTGTTTTTTTCTTCATATTTTATTTTAAAAAAACATAATGATTATCGCTTATTAAAGTAGGAGTTTTTGAAGACATAGTATGTTTATTTTTATGTATATGTAAATGTTATAAAAGTACAATGATGCATTATACAAGGAGGAGATGTGAATCGAAGAAATAATTTCAATTTTTCGTATAATATTGGGTGTTTTCACCATTGATAGATGCAAGTTATTATTTAGGAAAATAGGTGCAATCGAAAAGTAGATTATCATTTTTTTTGTTGAAAAATGACTTTTACTAGCGAATGGTGGTTGGAGGGCCTTTAGTCGTCACTAAAAAATAACTCAAACTTTAGTTGCAAATTTTTGGGAGTTTGTGGAAAACTTTGTCGTTGCTAAGTCAAGTTATTTTTTGGTAGTGAATTTCAGTTTGGCGGCATGCTTCTGTGAGGGATTTCGTCCCATGTGGATTGTCATGTCATTAAAAAGGAGGGTGTATATCTTGAGAGTATTGGGGTTCCTAAATAAACGGAAGGGTATTATTGATCCCAAAATTTAATGGGTATAACTGGTCTATTTCGCATAGTTCAGAGGCAATTTTGACCCTTCTCCATTTTTACTATTTATATATTCTAATACTAAATTGAAATTTAAAAATGTACAATATTAAAATGGTAAAAGAGTAAGGTGCCTCCTATTTCTGCAATTTTCTCTAAATTTCAAAGATTTATCCAACCTAGAAAAGGGGAGGTACATTTACATTATGTTCGGTATGAAGGAAATTATTTTTGTAAAAACAAACTAATTTTATACAAGTGAAAAGTATTATCTTTTAAAACTATTTTTATATAATATAAACAAGGGAAAAGGTCTAGATACACCCCTTGTTTAAATTTGGCTCGCTTATATCCATGCCGTTCAAATTTTGGCTCAGATATGCCTTTATGAGCGTTAGTGGGTATGCTGGACATATCTAGTTCATTTTTTATTTCCTTAAATGCCACTTGGAATTGTCATGTCATTTTGACCTTATCATATGACATTTACATGAAAATGAAAAGAGATCAATTATGCCCCTAAAATATTCGGACACATAAACGCCTAATCTGACTCATAAATCAACCCCCTTTTAAATAAACTATCCAATCCATTTTTAACAATTTTGTTTAATTTTTATTTTTTTGATAGAATCCGAAAATGAGTAATTGATTTTTAAAAAAAGGAAAAACATGAAGAAAAAAAATGAACGCCAAAGATTCACAAATAAATATAGTATCCTTAAATTAAACAATTTTAACACTTTTTAAAATTGTTATTTTCTTCGAGAAATCCCAAAAATGAGTAATTTGGGGGGGATTAATTAAAAGTGTGAAAAAGATGAAAATATTAAATTATGGAACGTGTTAAAAATTCAAGACATAAGATAGTAACACTTACATCAACAGATTTCAACATTTTTTTTATGTTTTTTTGGGCAGAAATCTCCAAAATTTGAGTAATTTATTATTAAAAAATAGCAAAAATATGGTGAAAAAAAGATTAAAGATTTACGCCAAAAAATTCATAAATAAAATAGGATAACCTTAAATTCAATAATTTCAACAAATTTTTTTTAAATTTTTATTTTTGATAAGATTCGAAAATGAGTAATTGATTATAAAATAAAAAAATGTGAAAAGGAAAAAAGAAAAAAAAACGTGTTGATGAAATAAGTTTAAATTTGAGGTTTTAATATTTTCTATTTATATGGATAATCATTTTTGGGATTTATTTATAAAAAAAATAAAAATTAAACAAAACTGTCAAAAACAAATCGAATATGGAGGTTGATTTATGGGTTAGATTAGGTGTTTATGGGTCCGAATCTCTTTTCTTTTCATATAAATGTCATGTAGTAAGGTCAAAATGACATGACATTTCAATGTGACATTTATTAAAGAAATGAAAAATGAGTTGGATATGTCCAACATACCAACTAACGTCCATAAGGGCATATTTGGACCGAAAGTTGGACGGCGAGAGCATGAGTGAACCAAACTTTAAACGAAGGATATATCTAGACCTTTTCGAATAGTTTAGTGTCCAACGACATAGGAAAAAATGCCAAAACGATCCCAAAAACTCACTTTAAAGATTAAAAATAAATGCTCTATAAAGTAAAGTGAGTATTAGAAGAAGTACACTGTTTTGATTTGTCATAATTCAAAGCGTAAATTAGGTTTGACTTATATAATAGTAATAAATATTAAATAAATAGAAAGTGATCAAATAGTATAATCATTTGTCACGAACTAGCAAAGAAACCTCTTTATGCTCATTTAAATAGAGATTTTTTTTAATATTATATATATCCAATACTAAATTGAAATTTAAAACCTGAAGGTACGTTTTAGATAGGTCTAAATTTCGAAGATTTATGCAACCTAGAAAAGGGGAGGTACATTTACAATATGTTCGGTACGAAGGAAATTATTTTTGTAAAATCAAACTAATTTTATATAAGTGAAAAGTATTATCTTTTAAATATTTTTATATAATATAAATAAGAAAAAAATGTCAAATATGTCCCTAAACTATTCAAAAAGGTTTAGATATATCCTCCGTTTAAAGTTTGGCTCGCTCATATCTTACCGTTCAAATTTTGACTTAGATATGCCCTTATTAGAGTTAGTGGGTATACTGGACATATGCAACACATTTTTTATTGGGAAAAGACGTTTTTTTAAAGATATCCTGACTTTTGTTTTATTAGTAAGATATGCCATTGCCGTTTTAAATGGAGGTATTTGACGCCCCGGCCCGTATACAAACTTGCAATAGGACCAGTATGGATGAAAATGAAAAATCCTAAATCAACAAAAAATAACCACAATTTACTTTTAAAGATCAATTTTTGGTAAACCGGATACAAACCGACCCCCCTCCCCTACGCCGATCCCCCAATTTATGCATTAAAACCATCTATATTAAAAATCTGTGTCAGTTTGCCATCAAATTACAGCTCGACATTAGCTTATTAAAAATGGTTTTATTTACCACAATCCACTCTAAGATATTCTACAGGAAGGAACTCATTCCACCATTCTAAAATCAAAGAGTAGTGCGCAGTTACGACAATGCACCCGTCACCAGACAAGACAAACATTACACACCAAACCCCTAAAACGAACGAGAACTGGTTATTACAAGGCTAACTATCCCCCGCGTTCAATCTGATAACAACATTCATTCATCCAAAAATATAAGTGAAACGAAAAAACATAAAAAATTAGGGGGCTAACTGATCTCTTGCTATTTCATATAAAGGGATTGTCGTGGTTAAATGACAACTGACAATGAACAATTTCAATGTCATTTAAAGAAATGCCAAACACCTGAGTATGGATACGCACCCGACATACAACTCCAACGGCCATAACGCGGCAATTGGCACACACGACGACACACCCCCGTGGACCGCAGACCGCCGAGCGCGAATGACCGCGTGAACCCAAACCTTAAAAAGAAGCGCCGATCATCTAGATCTTTTTCGAATAGTTTAGTGTCCAACGACATAGGGAAAAATGTCAAAACGATCTTACTTATAATATGACGCATCTGACCATGACCTCTCTGAAGGCCCGTCAAACATACCATGGATCGTGGATTCGGCGTGTTCATGGTCCAGTAGTTATTGGTCATGAGCTGAACCTTCACAGGAGCCACCACGGCCTGTCGTCAGGACCACGATTTGTGAAGGGTCCTGTGGTCTGACGTTTGGGCCAGGTGGTCTTTGCCTGGCAACCACAAGTGCCAGTACAGTCTGTGAGGTGGTCCATGGCCCGTGAAAGGCTCTATGGTCCACCTCTGCTGGTAAGGGGCTGTATCCACGGCCAGGTCAACGGACCGTGGTCCTGTTCACGGTCTTGAACCCTGTCATGGTTCACTAGATCGGGTGATTTTTCTGCTGCGTTTTCTAAGTTTGGTTTCTGAGGTGTTATACTTTTCCTTTCGTTGGGCTTCCAAATCAATGCAATCTATTCGAGTACATAATCACATTAAGATTTCGAAACAAACAAAATCCATATTACTATACATATAGTCTATACCCAAAAACTCACTCAAATCTATAATCACGTACCTAATGTTGGTGTAAATTAATATTTTAACTTCCATATTTCTCAAATTTAAGTCTAGGATTAAGTCATAATTTCTCCAAATAGTATAATCTTAATAGCTTTCATATAATATAATACACCCATTATTTAATTACATATCTCGGTATATCAAACTTGGATCTTAATATGAAAACTATTAGAAGAATTCAAAAATCAATTAAACAAAAATTTGAGACCCCTAGAATTAAGCCAAAACCATTTGTACACATGATCTACCTTAGAATTCACTTAATATCATATTATATTCTTGATGAGGCAATCATCAGTCATCATTGTCCATATAGAATGTCATTTATTTTAGTATAATTTACTTAAATTTTATAGTGTAAGATCTAAAATACATCCTATCCCTACTCTTTTCTGATTTACGAAAATCCCTTAAAGATTCGTCCATTCGGATACATCACCCATGATACATTACAAACCTAGTCAGTTACGCTTAATATAGAACCAAAACGCAAATTAATTCTAATCTCTAAAATCACGCTATAGATCGATATCAATCTATTCAAATTGTAACAACTTCAAAGAATTGAAAATTCAAACTTTCATCTACTTCATTTATCAAAAACCGTAAAAGATCCAAAGTATTCGATCAAAGTGGTTGATACCAGATTTTCATCTCCTCCATCGATTAGAAATCGTAACAGATTCGAATTGATCGATTAAAATGACTGATACAAGATTTTCATCTTTTCTGTCAAAGTGACTGACACAAATATCGATTTTGTTAAGACATTCAAAAATTTGAGTAGCGAGGTGAGTTATAAAGGATACGAAAGTGACTGATTTATTGTTGGACAAACAATTTCATTTGTGAATCTTCAAGTTCATCGAAGATTCTTTCAATTTTGATTTAAAATTGTTGAAAATTTTGAGATTCAAAATTCTTCTCTTAGTTCATGTCACAATACAAAACTGGACGTGATGGCACTTGTATTATCTCATCAGGACAAGTCAGCCTTAAAACCAGCTAATGTAGTGAATGCGGAAGTAAAACGTGAATAAAATTCTATGACTATGAAATGTTGCGGTAACAAGGTCAACCTAATTAAACCCCCAAAACCTGATTGTCATATGTACAAACCTCTAAAGTATTACAATTGAATCAAAGAAAATACAAGTCTCATATGACATTGTTTTTAGAGTAGAACAAGATCATAAATATGAGTAAGAAAGTTTGATGAAATGACAAGCAACTATCTCACAAATCTCCATAACAAGCTTCAGACAAAGAAAACAGAAAATATCACAAAGGTCCAGGCTAATAACCTACAAAAATTGTAGAATTAAGGGGTGAGTACCAAACCACACAGTACTCAATAAGTAAACCTCTAAACACAAGTTAAGGGAATAAAATACTGGTACTCCTTACACCCAACCGAACCTCCACAACTACAACCTACATAAAACCAGCCAAACCTAATAGTTCACTATCTACAAGCACATATCTCAACAACAACATTCTAACAATCACATTTTCTCAACAACAAGCTCAATATTCATCAATTACAACCTCAAAAAAAAAGCACTAACAATATCAGGTACACACAAGATCAAGTTCATCAAATAAAGGTAACCAAATATCAAGTACTTTCCAACAACCAATAAAATATTTAATCATCAAGAATGAAGGATGTCATGCGATGCAATGCAATATGATACCATGAAATGTTATGCTTGAAAATACCAAGTACTCTCTTAACCGTATATACATGATATTCCTCGAAAATACATTGAGAATTCATGACCCGTGGAGACTCACGAGGTCCACATACCGACACGAACAATCTCCACATGTCTGTGCGAACGATCTCAACGTACTATCATAAATCAAACAAATTCCGCACGGACGATCTCCACGTGCCCAAATTGTAATTTAACTTCTCCATCAAACGGATGATCTCCACGTGCCCAAAATAATCAAAACTTGATCTCAACGCGGACGATCTCCACGTGTTAGACCTTTACTCATACCCAATTTCATGTCAATGCATGTGCACAATATGATATCAAATAAAGGGTATGATGCAACATCTCAATAAATCAAATGTCACTATGACATATAATCACCTCAATTATCATAATTATATGGGTTCAGCAAAGAACAGAATCACACATAATAAATCAATTCAATAATATATCGGCTAATGCACATATGTTTAACATTCTCGGATTACAATCCATATTCTATAGTAATAATTTTGCATTTATAGCACCGGTACTCGTACCATTCTCAAACCATCACACACAAAACAATTAATCACATTTTCCTTTTAATTTATCACCCCTTTTTATCATTAGAATCAATCAAGGTGGACAAGTCAACCCTTTACCAAGTCTCATTACTACTAAACATGTACCACAAGGAAATACACGAATTTCATACGCTTAACTAGGGTTTAGAAATACACTTTCCTCAATCAATCAAGAGTTCAATCCGAAACTTCAGTCTTCCCCTTCATTGTACTTCCAACTCAACGCAATATATTCACATCAATGACCACAATAATATTTCAAAACTAACAACACTCATATTACTATGTATCTATCTTAAGACTAAAAACTCACTCAAATCTTTAATCAAGTTACTAAATTTTGAGTGCCAAATAACATGTCAATTATCATATTTTTCAAATTTCAGTTTTAGGGTTATGTATAAATTTCTCCACATAATATAACCTTAATAGTATTCATATGATATAGTACACTTATTATTCAATTACATATACTTATATTATCAAAATTTGAGTTATAAAATGAAATTTAAAGGGAAAAAACTGGGAAAAAAAAAACAATCGAAGCCATCGTAACTCGTGAATTTATTTCTTTCCCTATTATTGACCTAATCATTAGTCAATCATCAATCCCTAATCATCTATCACATGGCAGCAACAATTATATAGTATAATAAGATATATAGATATCTATATATAGATATATATAAATATATAGATATATATATATATATATTATATATATCTATAAAAAAAAAAAAATTAAAACTGGCTGAGACGACTGATACCACGACGGACCGTCGTGGGGGTCTCGTTCCAAAACACTTAGATTTCTGGAATTTGGGTACTGAAATCGACTCTCTGAACCTTGTGATGGAATGGCAGGACGGACCGTCACAGGCGTGACGGACCGTCACAGGCCCTTTAGTAAATTTCAGTCCCTGAACTCTGCGACGACTCAGCAGGACGGACCGTCGCAGGCACGACGGCCCGTCACAGACTGCGTAATCCCAGGCTGGGTCGGATTTCTGTTAAATGTTTTAAGGGGCGTTTTGGACTATTCCTGCTTATAATTATAAAGTTAGTGGTTTAATATTAATAATTTAATTCTGGGGTTAAAGGAGACAACTTGGAATAAATAGTGGGTTACTTTTACATTTTCACACTTACATATATATTAATAGGGTAAAAGAAAAAGGGTTTTGAATAGAAAGATAGAAAGAACAGAGAGAGAGAGGGAGAAACGAACGAGAGAAAGAGAAGAACGAAGAGGAAAGCAAAGAACTTTGAAGATTAGCTTGCTTGATCACGAATTCTTCGGTGGAGGTAGGTTATGGTTTATGCTATTGTATAAACTCTTAATAGCGAATGATATGTATGGTAGTATTGTAAACCCTTCTATATGCTTAATTGTATTGCTGTATGAAGTGATTATACAATTGTGATAAAATAAGCATGATGAAGCTATTGAATCTTAATCTTGAAAGAAACCCTATCTACCTTGTTAATGAGAATTGATGATGCCTTGGATAAAAGAAAGGCTTGATGAACTAAGTGATGAGATTAGTGGAACGGGTGTCACGAACCGACACGTAGAATTAGTGGAACGGGTGTCACGAAACCGAACACGTAGAATTAGTGGATCGGGGTCACGAACCGAATGTAGTATTAGGGGATCGGGTGTCACGACCGACACGTAGAATAGTGGATCGGGTGTCAACGAACGACACGTAGTATTAGTGGAACGCGTGTCACGAACCGACACGTAGAATTAGGGGGATCGGAGTGTCCGTACCGCACAAGAGAAATAAACTAATGAATTCTGAAAGATGTAATATAACCAATCTAATGAACCTAATTCCCAAATGGGTATGCATTGAGGCTTGAGTCCTCATGGGTGAACCTGGCGATGCTTATTAATGATTATAGAATTTGTTGTTGCTATGTTGAGTATTGTAGTTGATTATGCTATATTTTTGATTATATTGTTTTCTATTTTGAGTTGGCGATGATACCCACTCAGTACTCGTGTTTTGTCTGACCCCTACTTGTAATTGTTTTCCTGTTTTTGTGGAGTGCAGCAAACGTTCCATCGTCTTCAACTCAACCGCAACTCTAGCCAGTCTTCATCACGTCGGAGCTCAGGGTGAGCTAATGCTTCTAGCTTGGACTGGATCATCTTCTTCATGTCTTGATGCCTTGAAGTTCCGGCATGGATAGCTTTTACTTAATTAGCTTCTTAGATACTCTTAGATTAGTATTTGAGGAAGATGTCTTGTGGTGATGCTTCCAGGTTTTGGGAATAAGTAGTATTGAGTTTTTCATAAGTTATTTAATCGATTTTCATTAATGAGTTTTAAGTCTCCGCCATTATATTTGTTATTTATGGTTGAAACGTTGGGAATTGCATGGTTGGTCGCTCACATAGTAGGATAAGTGTGTGGGTGACAGTCGCGGCCCGTTTTGGGTCGTGACAAACTTGGTATCAGAGGCCTTAGGTTCGTTGGTCTCATCACACAAGAACAGGTCTAGTAGAGTCTTAAGGAGAGGTAGGGGACGCTTTACTTTTCTTTGAGAGGCTATAAGATTTAGGAAAATCCTCTTTTCTTTTCTTCTTTCGTGCTATTCTTAGATCCCTTGGTATCTAGGTGATACAAATTGGTATCTGACCATCTTCCATCTATTCGCAGATGGTTAGAACTAGGCAACAATGACTGCGCCAACACCAACATCGGAAAGACAGAAGCGTCTGAGCCAGCCACTGGGGCTGTAGCTCGAAGAGGAGTAGTGACAAGAGGTCGTGGAGAGGTTGTGGGAGGACGTCCTCTAGAGGAGAGGACGAGCACCTAGCCCCATCTGGTACTAGGGCAGTGACCCTCCACCAACTGAGGAAGTGGTAAGAGAGGGTGAGGATGGGGAGAATGAACAAGTGCAGAATGAGGAATTGTCACCCACACCTACCCAGAGATGATCAATCAGGTTCTGCTATTGCTTAGCGGGTTATCTGATAGGGCCAGACGCCTCCACTGTTTTCTGCACCACACATCCGGTTCCGGAGGTCAACATGCAGCTACTATGGCTCCCCGCATGGATGCCTCATTGGAAATAGGCAGTTTCCTCGTTGACCACAGGACCTATAAGTGACAAATGATCACATTAACTTTCAGTAAGTTCTTGAAATTGAAACCTCCAGTCTTCAAGGTGCTGAATCTGAGGATGCCTACGATTTTCTGGTTGACTATCATGAGCTCTACACAAGATGAGTATAGTAGAACGGGTTGTGGTGAGTTTGTGACTATGAGTTTCAAGGGAACGCCAAAATTGTGGTGGCGATCCACATGTTGAGTGTCAACCAACAGAGGCACACATGACTTGGGCATCATTCTCTAGCTTGTTTATGGAGAAGTTATTCCCGGACTTTGAGAGATAGAGAAAAGAGATGAGTTCTTGAGCCTAGAGCAAGGTAGGATGTGGTTACTGCATATGAGGCTAAGTTTCGGCTGCATTATCAGGTATGCCACCAACATGTTTAGGTCCACAAGAGCGATTCGCCGTTTTGTGAAGGGGTTGAGGTCAGGTTGCGGATTTCAGCCTTACAGGTAGCGGCTACGGCAAAAATCCTTTCAGAAGTGGTAGACTTCGTGATAGAGGTGGAAGGAGTGAAGCCAGATGACTTCACCATGGCATCGAATCAAAAAGGTTCCGAAAGGGATGTGAGTTTAATGGTCATCTAGAGGACGGGTTCAGGAGGTACTCAGTCCGACCAATTCAGTCTTCACTGCAGATTGTAGGTTGGGGGTCCCAAGACCGGTCAACACTTCTCTGAGAGACCTATGCTGAATCCAGAGAGTGTTATGGATGTGGGGAGACGGACATATTAGGAGGAATTGTTCAAAACAGAGTATAGACCCCAATAGCTAGAGGTAGAGGTGGTACATGGTAGAGGCGTTATCTGGAGAACGCGGTGGCCGAGGTAATGGTGGTCACCAAAATGGCGGGGTGAACGGGCAAACTGGAGCCATACAGCACAACATGGTAGGG